>LOJH01039493.1:0-14829 GCA_001685095.1 Ellobius talpinus | reverse complement strand
ATCAGGCCAAGCCAGTTTTCTTTATTCATTAATGGTAATCACAGCATACAGAGGTGAATCCCATATTAGAGGAACACACCCCAGGCCAGCCATTAGATGAAATAGGACATACAGAGGAAAAAAGGTAAAAAGCCCAAGGCAAAATGTGGATGAAGAGAAACAGATTAAATTATAAGAACTAGCAAGAAACAAGTATAAGATAAGGCCAAGCATTTCTAACTAACATTAAATCTTCATGAGCTGGTTGGTGGCCCAAAATAAAACAATCTGTTATGCAAATTGAATTTATGAATAAAAGCAGTATATCTGAAACTAAAAAGATACCAGACATGATTACCCAATAATCATGAGAGAGCCTTGAATGTGCTCAGTGATCAAAGACTACAAAGTATGGGTGGCAGTAGAATCTATGTCTGAATCTATGCAGGCTATAAGTCCATGGGGTAACAGTAGTAAAGTACTAGAAAAAGATGTTAATCTGTAGAAAAACAAAACCTCTCAAAATGCATGGGAAAGTAAGAGAGACCAATGTAAAAAATGAATTTTTGTTAGACAAGGTGAGATTTTTTTATTGTCACCAAACCTGACCTCGGAAGAATGATGGGGAACAGCATATAGTTGCAAATGACCTGTAGGAAGGATCTCACAAGTGCCAGAGATGGTGGCCATGTATGCAAATATAAAAACACTAATCTGATTTATTAATAACTTCATGGGAAATTGTTTCAAGCAGCAATAACAACAGTATTTTAAAAGTTTGTGAAATCATTAGAAGAGTATGAAGGAACTGGATCACTTACTGTTAAGAACACAAAATTTATGTCACCTAGCATATTTTTGAAGACAGACTGTGATACATTCCTGATAATTATTTTAAGTACTAGAGCTCCTTCTGCATTTTAAAAAGGGAGAGGATTGTGCTTGCCTATCAAAGTGGTGGAAGCAGATTTTTTTTCTAATGTCCATGACCTCACCAGCCCCAGAAGGTTGCCTAGGTTTCTAGTACCAGTCATGATTTCCTCCTGTTGAGTGGGCCCCCACTGGTGTGTGCACACCACTTACTGCACCTTTATAGATAGATATCTTTGCCATGCTGGTCTATGTCATGGGTCATAGGTGTTGCACTTTGCATATCTTCTGGGGCTACAGAAGCAAAATACAGGAAAAGACTTTCATGTCAAACCCAGCTCAAATCATTCGAATCTTATGTCCTGAGTATGAGGCATTTCAGCAATAGGGGCCCAACTTCAACCACTAAGAGGCAACCAAACACTCCATAGATAGTTCCTGGAATTTCCTTATTACATTATAAACCTTACCCTGTGTCTGCCAACAACTGCAGCTACAACCTGTCATCAACAAGGCCTCTTTTTACAGCAAGAGGAGACCATCACAGAAAAAGACAACTGGACAAAATGCAGAAATCAAAAGATCATGGGGAGCCTAGCCCCCGCAGATATATCTACAGTTTCTGCATCTATGGTTCAGGGAACATTTTGGAAGAGGAGAGAGGATTGTAAGGCTTCCTAGAATGCCAGTAAGTCTTCTGTAGCATGCCATGCCCGTCTGTGGCATACAGTTTGTGAACTGGGCAAGGGGCTAGAGATTGAAACACAGAAAGACACACAGACAGAGACACAGGTCATCCTTGAAACAAGAATGCCCTCTTTATTGTGTCCAGGGGCAGCTTATATAGGGATAGCCATGCCCCAGCCAAACCCACCAGAAATCACTCCCCTGCCATCAGGAACTCCTGAGGGTCTCGTGCTCAGAACAGCTACAAGCTGTCTCAGAGCAGAGGAAAACAGGTTGTTTACAAGAAATTCAGGATCTGGGGATTCACAGCTCCCAACAGTCTTCTGTGAAACAATGTCTCCTAGAAATGTCTACATAAACAAGAACAGAACAGTGGCAATATCAATGGACATGCTAAAGTGGAAGGGGAAAATTTTCATAGGGTCCCACTCCTAGACAAAGAACTATAGGCACCTAACAACTGCTGGGAAAAGGAACAGTAGTCGTTTCTAGGGATGAGTCCCTCACTGAATGTCCAGTGAAAAGTTGTAATCCCTGAAACAATATACACAAAAACAACAAAAATGGGCTCAGCAGGTTATATTTTTATATTTGTGCACATGCATACATACACATATATGTTACATATATATGTATGTAACAATGATCAAAGAAAAAGAGGCTATCAACTTGAGTGAGGGGAATATGGGAAGGTGGAGGAAGAGTACTTGGGGGAGACTGAAAGAAAGGGGGAGAAATAATGTCAATCTATTTCAATTAAAACTATTTTAAAAGAAAAAAGAATATGGATAAACCATAAGTTATGATAATTGCAATCATAAAACAATCCAATTTCAGGTAAAAATAAGAAAATTAAATAATGGAGCAAAAAGAAAAACCAAATATGCCACTCTTACACTCATTCCCATCAGTAATTAAATCATGTAAAATATCTGACCGTTAAATGGAAAGACAAAGACCACTGAATTGAATATGAATAGAAAACTCAGTGAAACTCATTATTAATAGGAGATGGAAAATGGGGTCTGTATTTGGTCAGCATTCTATTGCTGTGAAGAGATACCATGACCATAGTAACTCCTATAAAAGAAAGTGTTTAGTTGGCACTTGCCCAGAGTTTCAGAAGTTTAAGTCCATTGTCATCATGGCAGGGATTATTGGTAACATTGAGGTGGACATTTTGCTGGAGAGTTCTACACCTGAATCTGTAGGGAGCAGGAAGAGAGAGAACCATTGGTCCTGGCTTAGGCTTCTGAATTCCTCCAAGCCTACCCCAGGTGATAGCTTCCTCCAACAAGGTCACACCTCCTAATCTTTTCAAATAGTGCCACTCCCTGGTGACTAAGCATTCAAACACAGGAGCCTATGGGGTCCATTCTTATTCAAAGCACAGGGTCAGGGAGACTTGGCTAGGGAGAGAGAGGAAAGGCAACAGAGAAAGTGGAAGGGAGGAGGAATAAGCAACACTAAAATTGTTTTTAAAAGCCATAGGGAATTATTTTATTCTTACTTTAAATTACACACACACACACATTTACATGAAGTTGCACCATTTGAGGTGACAATGCTCCTGCCAAAGCCACAGACTATCTCACAAAAACCCTAGTACAAGGTATGGGAAACCTCCCTTCAAGTTGTTGGTCAGGGAAGTTACACACACACACACACACACACACACACACACACACGCACACACGCACACCACAATACAGGTTATTGCCATTGCCCTTAGTTGCCTACCAAAAATTAAGGGTGAAACTGTACCACAGAAGACACTGCACATTTGAGCACAGGAACTGGAGCAACTGAGCTGGAACTGATGCAGATGCCTCTTTAGATCTCACAGTACCAGAGGAGCTATGCAAACTGACTTGGAAGGGAAGCAATCTGTAGTCCTACCCTGCTGGAAAGCCTACAAATCACATCAAAGTTCGGAACACTACGCTATCGCAAAAAGATGCAACAGTGGCATTTATATTCCTGGGGTAATCAACAGGTGACTCGTGCCTGGTCCTGTGAACCACACTATTGCATGGTTGGTGAGGCCATGAACTCTAGAGGAAAACCTAAAGTTCCCTAAACTGGCACAATTCCTAACTGCATTCTAAATACTTCATCCTATACTCACACGAGAGTAGCTCTCACCCCTCATCAAAGCAGCTTCTTTTCACAGTAGAAGGGGACAATTAAAGAAGGCCATAACTAGTCAACATACAGAGAACAACTGACTGTGGGATACCTAGCCCCAACTGACTCTTCTACAACATAACCCCTACCCCTAAGGCTAAGAGAACATTGTGGAAGATGTGGTAGAAATACTGTTACAGGCAGAGGACCAGGATTTCCGCTGTGAGACAATGCCTTCCTACCCATAACAGGGAAGTTGTACCCATGAAACCTCAACAACAGGACTGCCCAGACAGGGCCTGAGAAAATGACATGGTAACATGGATGAGGGGATCCCACAAGGCAGCACCCTCCAATGAAGAGCTACAGGCAATTAATACAAGGCAGCACCCTCCAATGAAGAGCTACAGGCAATTATGGCTACTGATTCAGTCTTCTCCAGGGACAACAGGCCACAGCGCCCCTGGAAGGCTATCCAGTTCCATCTGGAAAGATCAGTTCAGCCCCAAATAATATACACATGAGCAAAACTAAACAGACTCAGCAGGTTGTATTTATGTGTGTGTGTGCATACACAGCAACAATAATTAGAGAGCAAGAGGAATGAATTTGAAAAGGAATGGATGAGGAGCACAGAAGTAGTTGGAGATGGGGGAAACGATAAAAACACAGTGCCCATACATGAAACTCTCAATAAATGAATAAAATAATACATTTATAAAATTTTGAAGTCTTTAAATAGAAAGACTAAATAATTTGAACATAAAAAGGTCAGAATGTTATACACTGTTCTGACAAGAAGCAAACTAAGAGCAAGTATTGGCTGTGATTATTACATATAAAATAACTATTCAGAAGAAAGAATTTTAACCTACATATTCAGAGGAATTTTTTGGTGATATCAAATAGGGCAATTTGTCAAGATGACATAAAATCCCGGGTACAAGGGACTTACTAACAGCTTGGTGATTCACAAAGCAAAAATTGACAGAACTCAGAGGAGAGATTAAACAGTCTATAAGTTTCACCTGGACATTTAAACATTTCTTTCAATAACAAATAAACCAAATAAGACACACACACACACACACAGTATAAGAGATTTGAAGCTGGATGTAGTGTTGTCTGTCAGTATCCCCAGCTGTTCAGAAGGATGAGGTTGGAGAGAAGATTGCTTAAGCCAAGGAGTTTAAAAATAGCCTGGGCAACACAGTAAGACCAAAGTTAAACATCACTGTTGACCAAAAGGACTTCACAAGACTTATAGGACACAGAAGAATGCATATTTTCTGCCGACAAAGCATTAACTATGAAACAAGCCACTATACACAAAAGTACTTAAATTATGTATACTATTTTATCTTATATCATAGGATTCATTGAAAATTCAGCAACAAAGATATTTGGAATAATCTTCAAATAATAAGAATCTTACACATTTGTGAACCAGATGTAAGTTAAAAATAGCATATTATCAGTTAATAAAAGAAGCAGTGCCAAATGTCAATGTGCCAAGCTCTAGTTTAAGAGAAAAAATACACTATTAAACCTAAAATAAGCAAAGGGAAAGCTATCAAAGATATATTGATAAGTCTCTGGAAAAGGAGTAAGTGGCAATCTCTTGAGCTCCCGAGACTTTCTATAAGGTGAGAGAGATACTTTGAAAATACAAGTACAGACTTATATACAGCCAAGCACGCATAGGCACAGTTTTTATATGTAAGCTGTCCTCTGACCTCCAAATGTGTGCTGTCACATACTCATTGGTACACCCATGCACACATATAAACAATAAATAAATGCACAAAAGAGATTTAAAAAAAGAAAGAATATCACAGTTTCTATAGGCATTAAAAGAATACTGAGCATATATTTTTAGTAGTCTGATGCAAATCATCTTAAAAGTAGACACATTTCTTGAGAGGTACAGGTAACCAAAGTTCACTGAAAATCAGATGATCTAAAGAGCTGAATGTCTAGTAAGGAAACTGAATTCATAGTTTTTAATCATTTTTCTCTCAACTTGTTTTATAGTTTGATTGCTGTGAAGAGACACCATGACCACAGCAACTCTTATTAAGGAAACATTTCATTGGGGCTGGCTTACAGTTCAGAGGTTCAGTTCATTATCTTCATGGTGGGAAGCATGGTGGCATGCAGGCAGATATAGTGCAGGAGAGGGAGCTGAGAGTTCTATAGCACGATCAGCAGGCAGCAGGCAGAGACTGCCACACTGAGTGTGGCTTGAGCATCTGAGACCTCAAAGCCTGTCTCTAGTGACACACTTTCTCCAACAAAGGCACACCTCCTAATAATGCCTATGGGGTCATTTTCTTTCAAATCACCACACAACTCTACCCTCAGATGGTTTTGCTGCTACTACTGCTGAGCCAAACCAAACATTCACTGATGAAACACAACTAATTCCACTCAACATGTTTCAGAAACTAGGGAGGAAAAATAAAACCCCAACACATTCTATGGTTCCCATACTAATACTGATACTGAAGCTGCGCATACACTGATAAAAGTGGCAGAGACATCTCTTGTGGATGTCAGCACCAAAAGTCTTAAACAGATAATTAATATTAATGAATTAAAAGAGAGGAAATCTTCTCAACCAATATGAAAAAAAACAGTTGACAATATTCAAATATTCACCATGTGTTGTTGCAAAGACTTCTCAATAAATGAAGACTATAAAGAATGTCTACAAACGAGGTCTAACAGCATTCTTAAAATAAAAGGCTGAAAAAAAATAAAATGATCTATTTCAAACATAAAAAAAATAAAATAAAAGGCTGAATATCCACATATAAGAAAAAATGTGCTTTTACTCTTTTGATTTGTGGACTTCAACTAGAATAACTACAAAGGTTAGGTACCTAGTAAAAAACCAGGCGGAAAGAGGGGATCTTCCAAAGAAGGGAAAGTAAGAGTATATAATTAGAGATAAAAGGGAAACCAGAATAGGATTAAATGGGGAGTTGGTGGGTGTGAAACAGGAGAGAATACGGAGAGGGAGGACTAACACTGAAGACCTTTTGAACAGTCACACAAAAGCCCACTACCATAGAAGCTTTCTAGAATATACATATGCAAAAGGAAATTAAATGGAGTCACCATATAATGGGAGAGACAATGCCCAAACTAAACATCTGATGTCTCCAAGTAAAACCTCCAGTGCCAAGAATGGGTTACATCACGTTGAGTCATTGGACAAGGAGGTCCCCAGATCCTTTCAAAAATTACAAGTTATTTCTAAGGATATTGGTTACTCTCCATAACCTGATGGTAAGGCCCTTAAGTCAGGGGCATACAGAAATCACACTGATGATTAAAAAATTAAAAGCATTAAGAAACCCTAGCCACACTGACTGACCAAGGAACCAGAAAAAAAGAATTCACATCATCATTATCAAGAATAAGAGAAGACCATTAGGCCATCAAGGCAAACCAAGGCATTTTCTGCCAAGCCCAAAGAAAAGAGGTTCTCAACCTAGGTAGGGAGATTCCTTTGAGGTTGAATGATTCTTTCACCAGGGCTGCATATTGGATAACATGCATAACAGATATTTACACTATGATATGTAGCAAAATACAATTATGAAATAGCAACAAAATATTATGGTTGGGGGTCACCACAATGTGAGGAACTGAATTAAAGGGTTACAGCATTAGGAAGGATGAGAACCACTGCTGTAGAGAAGACTCTGCACGCTACTGGAGGAGCAAAGTAGTCCTTCTTACCCGGGTACAA
The DNA here is from genome assembly GCA_001685095.1 of Ellobius talpinus. NCBI lineage: Eukaryota > Metazoa > Chordata > Mammalia > Rodentia > Cricetidae > Ellobius > Ellobius talpinus. Next base: position 7,406 of record LOJH01039493.1, on the reverse strand, counting down.
AGCCTGCTTCCTAAGCCAGTGATCTGCCCGCAGGATATCCTGGGGCAATAGCAGCACAAATTCAAAATGAGAAACTACTGCACACCTAGTAGCATTGCTAAAAGTCGAGTGAGCCTGGGGTGGCAATGCATACCTGTAAGCCCAGCATTCAGGAGGCTGAGGCAGGAGGATCAGAAGTTTGAGAACCTATCTCAAAAAAGACCAAAAGAAAAAAAAATGTGACATTCTTAAAAAGCTAAAGGAGAGTGAGAACAAATCAGTAATCCTGGGCAAAATTAAACCCTTCCAGAATATTCTGACCAAAGCATCCAGAGTCCTGGCTCACATCATATGCCAAAAAATTCACAATGGACATCTAAAAATAATCCCCATGCACCCATGCACAGCGCTCCAGCTTTCGTAAATGAGTCTTTGCAGTATGTATAAGGTCATCAATCTTAACAGCGTTTTTTGTTGTTGTTTTTTAAACAATAGCTTCTGAATATTTTTTAGTAAGGATTTTAAAAACACAACAATTTCTAGTTTCAGTTGTCATTGGCTTGGAATTTCAATCGCTTTTCTGACGGTCTGTTGACAAGCACATCGCTTCTAAGGGAAGCTTGCAGAGAAAGGACAGCTAGCTATAACATCTGTTTCCAATGCTGGGAATTGCCTAATGGTTGCATACAATTTGGATATTTACCAAGTCTCAGGAAGCTTAACTTGTCTTTTATTTAAATATATTTTAAGTATTGTGTTTGGGGGAAGGGATGCAATATGAAGTGAATACTATTACCGTATTTAAATATTTCAAAGTTAACATTTCAAATATTTCAAAAGTCCTAAAATTAAAAACTAGTTACTAAATATAATTGAAAATCACAATGTTTAAGTGGTGATACTTCACACTACCATAGATAAGAAACACTCTCTATAGTTAAAAAAGATATGACTATAAAATAACAAAATAGAAGAGTAGGGGCTTGTGAGAGCTGTTGCCTGAACATAAAAAAATCACGTGATAGATAACATCTGTGGGTATTCTGAAAGGAATGCTCAAATGTTCTTGACAGCTGTACACGGCAATAACCAGTTCTGTATTATGCAACTTCCAAATCAGACTTTTGCTCTTCTTCAAAATGATGTCTGCAAACCTGCTCCAGCAGGTATCCCATATATTCTAGGAAGGGCTCCCTCTTCCATTCTTCAACACATGCAAGTAAAATCAAGCTTTTGGGGGGAAAGGGTGAAAGATCTCTCTCTCTCTCAAACACACACACACACACACACACACACACACACTGAGCCAGGGAGTGTGAGAAAAGGAAAACCATCAGAAAGTCAAACAATACAGTCTTCATGTATGTGTGTGTATTCAATACTCATTTTTGAAAATGTGCATATGAGTGTTCAGACAGGAAAGAACTGTGCAGGAAGGTCCCTGAAACAGGATCCTTGTGTTCTGTCCAACACTGCAATGTGATTTTTGTTACCTGTGGCTTGTTTCAACTCACAGCTCCAGGTTGTTGTCCATCATGGCAGGGAACTCTTGGCAGCAGGAACATAAGTGATCTGGTCGCATAATGTCCAGAGTCAGAAGAAAAACAGCAATGAATGCATGCAGATTAATGGTCATTTGGCTTTCTTGACTTGCATACAGCCCAAGATCTTCTAAGGATATAGCACACGTGGGGGGGGGGAGTTCTTCCCATCTGCAATCATGATATGCCCAAAGAACCCTCTCCCAAGAGAATCTATATTTTGCAAATTGACAGCACTGACCGTCACAGGGCTGAAACCACACAGAGGGGTTCACACCCCAGCTTGGTTACTTAGTGCTATAGCACTTCAAGGATGTTGTTGATATATTTGTGCCTTAATTACTACATCACTATAAGACACCACCTATAGCATCTACTTCAGAAATTGCAGAGCCATACGTACTTTGTTTTATTTTAAGGTCTCCTAGTAATACTGTTGGAAAAGGTTTGGGAGTTACTGAGTTCTTAAAATCTATAATTTTAGTTATATTTTATACTTGGATATTCCAAATGACCGGAAATTCGAACTTAAATGGATACTCAGGAATATTTTTAATGCCCCAAATCACATATCAATAACCAAACACATATGGTTCTAGTAAATATTAAATAATTATAAGAATAGGCACTCCTGTACTAAGTAGAGAAATAAAGCTTCAGGATGAATAGGCCCAAATCAATGGTAAGACTGAGAAGTTCTAATTTTGCCTTGCTTGATATACTATTCTGTTTTTATTTTACCAATGCCTCATGCTCCATGCATGCACTTTTAATAGCCGGTAATTCATGTTATCACTTGGCTTTGACTTTCTCAAGCCCATTATAAAGTACTTTGAGAGTACTTCCATTTCTATACAATGACAGTGAAGACCTATATAGACTACATGGCCATCTTCCATGTGAAGACACAATGAAGTACTGAGACTCATCTTGTCAAGGTAGCCAGGGTTAGCATCAAAGTCTCTAACAGGTGGAAGAGCTCCAGGCTTGCAAGTTATGTCCCTTTCCTCCCAGAACTTTGCTTTTCTTGTTGAAACAAGAGGAGTTCTACATATTGTTCCTAGAAATTCTGAGCCTAAAGGGATATATGCTTATATTCACACAAATTCTACCTCTGCTCTGTTGGTAGACCCATCACAGCTCTCAGATGAGAAGTTCATCTTCTGGTTCCCGGAGCTCTGCTCTTGTGCTTTTCTATCTCATCTCTGTCCTTGGATCTTGAACTTGTGCCAGTCAACAAAGCTCAGCCACCCTGCCCGGAGGACATGGTGGCCTGAGGGCCTTTAAAGCCTGCAAGGATCCTCCTGATTGCTAACCTGGTGAGAAAGGCCCAGGTTTGCAAGGCATATAAAGTGTGCCTGTGAAAGCATTTCCACCAATGATCTCTCTTAATAACTCTGATATAATCCTTTCCATTCAAAGTTTGAATAAATTACTATGCAAAGTGGAGAGTTTTGTAAGGAACTAGGTCACTGGAGGTGCAACCTTTGGGGTTACATCCTGCATTGGTCCCTTGCTACCACGACTATGCTGTGCTCTTTGCCCCGGGGTGACTAGCCCCCACCATTCTGTTCCCACCATCACAACCCTCTGCCAGATCACAGATCAAGGTCCCACAAAGCTGAGGACTACACACTGAGATCCCTGAACCCATGAGCTAAAGCAACCGTTCATCTCATCCATTCAAGTTATTACATCAGTCATCCTGGTGCAGTAACAAGAACTAATAAATGGTTCAAATCAGAACAGGTATCACTCGCACAGGACAATCACAAAGATTTACACTGCGGCACTTAAAGATTGGAGATGGAGATGCCTGGGTCCGCAAAGCCACTCTCCTGTAACAGTATGGAGGACACCTAGCAAGTAGAAGAGTCACCACCACCACACAATGTTTGATTGTGACCAATTTTATTTTCAACTACATTGTTGGGTACTTTATGGCAATGCAGAGTTCATTTGACATTTAATTTTGCATATTTAAAAAAAATTCCAAAGCAATACTTTTATATAGAACATCTTCCCAATAGTAGTCAAGTTTAGAGATGATCTCCTGTAGCCTTGAGGACGAAAGAACAATGAAGTATATACCTCAATGCTCAGTGTTTTTTCCCCCCATATTGGTTACATGTTGAGCCACAACTCTTCAGCTAAAGCATTAAACACAAACTATAGAAACATTCAATTCAGAATCCTCCATATGTGTGGCCTTCATGTCTAAAGGTTTCATGTATTTGTTGTTTTAGGCACAGTTAAGTTATAACTGATTTTAAGCTTTTAATTTTTGGTATATGATTATTAAAGAGTTCTTAAAAATCTATGAAAGCTACTCTATCTAAAACATAGTGATTTAACACAGGCAATGCATCCAATACGCACAATGTAGTTGATTTGTTCTTAAACATCACGTACTCAGAGGTGGGATCATGGATGGTCCTCATCTAAGGACTGAAAGAGAAGTTATAAAGGACTTACAGCTTTGACACATCAGAGAGGTAATCATTTGTGACTATACCATGTGGATAAAGAGTGCACATCTTCAATTACTTCATTTAACTACAATGCATCTTGAGAAACACTGACTCCTGGATTATACAGCATCCTGTCAGAGTTGCTGTTCGGTACCTTGTTTTATTTTTGGTATATCTGCATATTGCATCCAGAGTTACAAATTTCCCACAGTGCTTTCTGCCTCATTCAAGTATAATAAAAGTAGAAATCTATAGAAGCTCTCAGGCTAAACAAACTGTACATCATACAAAAAATTAATTTACAGTCAAAAAGTATTGGCAATGCCCTTTATAAGCCTCAACAAAGACTCATCACAAAGGATGTCAGAATCTACACGTGGTTATCACATAAATATACCGCTTAGATTCATGTGGTGCAAAGCAGAGTTAAATGTATACACAGAGAATCAGCACTTTGTACCACAATAGTTCTGTCAAAGTAACAATATTGTCAATACTAATCAAAGGTACATGATTTTCTTATTGCATATTTACTGTGGCTGAGGAAGTTAGTTACGATACAATAATGCAATCCCCACAATTATTTTAAATAAACAAAAACACTTCAGCTAACAATAGAAAAAGTAATTTTTTCTGAAATCACACAGAACATTGCTACATACAGTTTTAGGCAAATACTGAAAGATATGACCTTAAGGCACCTGCCAGAAAAGCAGATGTGCATATTTATATGGACTAAATTATGCAAGAAAAATATTGCACAAAATCCTATTTTTCAAAATAAAATGTTTCTGTCTCAATATACACAATTCCCTATTTCTTAATTAAATCATAACACCAACTGGCTGCAAAGCCTTTCTAGTCCTTGAAGCTTTAAGAAACAGACAGTGACGGGACTCTGGGCTGGACCCGGGAAAGATGCTCACGGAGAACTGAGTATCTGAAAACGACTACCTACATGCTTGGGGAGTGGCTACATTTAGGGGTTCATTTTACATTCCTGATTTTCAAATATTATCTCAGATTCAAGAATCGCTGACACCAAAGAGAAGAGTTCTCATGAGAAAATTTACTCACAAAGGCGATGAACCTGTCCTGGAACTCTGAGGGGACGTTGAATGGCTGTTGATTCTAAGCATGCTCACAGCTGTCTGCGGCTGACCGGGAGTCTTCCCTTTGCTTACCAACCACTTTGTGGGGTCCTGGGTCACACCATTAGACAGCAGTATAGGATCCCAACCACACTGTCACTTACGGCTTCAACTAAAATGAACAGGGCTGTTTCTAGAAAATGCTGTTACCAAGGTTTCTTTTTTTAATATAAAAACTGGACTCCCATCAATATGACTGGGTCCCAGTCTATATATACCCTAAGTTATTGCTGAACTGGGGAAGTGACCACCCACCCTACAAAGGGACACCATGTCATGTGGATGGCCTTGCAGTGTCTCCAAATCTGTCCTTTAAAAGTGGGATCTTAGCAGCGTTCCAGTAACTCAGGCAGTTACCAGAAGTTATTGACTCTGTACTTGGAGCACACTTTAAAAGAACAGCTGTTCCTGAAGGCATCCTGGGTGTCAGCCCTTGAGCTAGGACCATCTAAGCAAGAACACCTTACTCTAGTCTATTATTATTATTATTATTATTATTAAAGTCACTATTCTTATTTTAACATCTGCAGTTCCTTTCCCTTTTCATTGATTCCCCAGGGTAATTGTTTCTTCCCATACCCCGATATCCTTAGATAGTATATCTTCCTCCTGACTGGCACAAAAAGTCAATAAATATTTTCTCAATGAAGGAGCTATTAATTTTGAATTTGAAAAATAATCATGCCACAATCTGTGTAAGATAAGCTAAATTAGGTAATCACCAATATATGACACTCAGAGCATCTGCACTTTAACCAGCTGCAGCTCCTAAGTTTCTCCTTCTACCTTTAGCCCCCTGAACTACCGTGGGTGCAAAGCCTAAGTAACACTAAGGACAACTTATGGCTTGGTTTAGAGGCATATAAAAGGCAAGACGCTGAAGCCGGTGCAATGAGTTATTCAAGTCTCTTGTAGACGAAAAGCAGCTTCTTTGAAAAGTCTATTGGGGAGCTCCAGTTGGTTGGTGCTAAGCATTTAAAATGACAGTGCAGGCAGAAAGGTTGACTTTGAATAGCAGGGAATTTATAAATACTTGGTTTGCTTTGGGTAAACCAAAATATACCTCTTCTTTTTTTTTGTTTTTTTTTTTTTGAGACAGAGTTTCTTTGTGTAGATTTGGAGCCTGTCCTGGAACTCACTCTGTAGACAAGGCTGGCCCCAAACTCAGAGATCCACCTGCCTCGGCCTCCCAAGTGCCAGGATTAAAGGCGTGCACCAATACTGCCCAGCAGAAAACACTACTTTTGCTTGTTTCAGAACTCAGTCATTGCCCCTTACTTCTTAATGCACCCACCATAACACTGGGGAGCTGACATCAAATACTTGAGGTTCTAATGGTATGAAGCACCAACATGTGGACTTTTTAAAGAACAATGTGTATGATTTTGTTTCTTCTTTTTGACATGAGTCACTGCTTTGATTGCTACAGTAAGGCACAGATCTCTTTAAAGGGTCTTAAGGCGCTATTTGCAAGTGGCTAAATGTTTTCAAATAGCCTAGTGTTATAGCGAGCGGACTATCTCACGGAATGACTCAAAGCAGAGAATCGGGAATCTGTGGCCACAGGTTTATCAAGGACATGGACCGGAAGCCAGTGTTCTCTGTCATCCTTTAGACAATGCATTCTGAAGCAGAAAAAGAGACCTCACTTCACAATTCATGTTAAAGGCTGTGTATTCTGTTCAGGGATTATGTAGGAATGCTTGCCCAGGAGTGGAATCACCGCTCTAACTCCTCCTCTTCTTACTAAAAACAGACCTTGTGACAATGTGGGTGCCTCTCGTTTATTTCAGTAAACCGGGATTAATGAAGGACATACACAGGCAAAATCTGACAACCTTGAGCCACATGACTGTGTAAACTGAGGATTACACACACCTCTCTATGAAGAGCCTATCTCATAAGGACAAGCTCATCTCACTACAGATGAGTGAACAGTTACCACAAGGAAAACTACCTACATATATTTTGGAATACAGTTCTTTTTTTTTTAGATGACCTGTATAAATATGCACAATGTTAAACAAATCTCCTAAAATTTTAGTTGAAATTATATGCCTTAAGTAAATACTTTAGAGTATGGCCTTGTTGAGGTTAAGTGGTTTTGCAACAGTTTTTTTTTCAATCTAAAAACAGACAATTTTTGAAAAGCAACCATCGTGTTTGGGGATGTACAGAACACAGGTGGGGAGGGTACAAACAAGCTACCCCACACCATCAGTCTGGTGTGAGAGATCTGTGCATGTTTTCAGATGTAATCCAAA
>LOJH01039491.1:0-14829 GCA_001685095.1 Ellobius talpinus | reverse complement strand
CACACACACACACACACACACAAAATTAAAAAAACTTCCTTTAAAATGATCTACACTCTCCACCAAAGAATTAATAAATCATGCAAAATGAATTTATTTATATAATACTTAAGTTGATAGAATAGGAAGATTGTTTGATCAGCAAAATGCTTGCCTTTTAGACATGAGGGCTTGAATCAAACAGCAGAACTCACAATAAGAAAAGCCAGGTTTGGTGGTACACATTAGTAATCCAGACACTGGGGAGGAGACAGGCTAATCATTGGGGCTCACTGGCCAGCCAGTCCAGACTATTAAGGCAAGCTCCAGACCAATGAGAGATACTGCAGGCATATGGCCCCTGAAGAATTACACTTGATAATCCTATAGCATCCACACACATGCACATACATGGGTATATATAAGCACTCCCTACATATACATATACATAGATACATACGTGCATACAAAAATAAAAAAAACAGTTGGGAAGAAGGGTTTTGTAGTTACATAATTAAAATGAAATTTTCATTCCTAGAGTTTACCAAGTATCAGCTCTTTCTCTGTCCACATAACAAACAGCTGGCTGAGCCAACTGACAAAACTGTGAAGACAGTAAAGACAAGGGAGCCCTGGAAGCATGATCCTGGAATTCATGAAGAAGAGCTGACATTTTCCTCACTGCATAAACAGCAAAAAATAATTCAAAGTCAAAAATAACAGTTTCAAATTTGATATCTTTCCCTCTGAATCTATGATATTTGCCAAGTCATTTTACATGAATCCTTTCATGTATTTTTAAGGTTAATATTACCTCCTAGGCAGTTATTCTTGGTTTTGCTAGTTCTTGTCTTGTTAGAAATAAAAATTTACAATATTTATTTCACAAGGGTGTGTGTTGACATTGTGGAGCAAGCCTAGGGTTCAGAGAATCACCTGCTTCACCCTAAACATTTCCAAAGAAGGTAACTGGAAGACTAGACACATGCAAGGCTTCAGTCCAGATGTGATGTACAGGACAGTCCCTGGAAGAGGAACGTAGGTCACGGGAAACCAACAGAATTGGAGGGGAGACTTAAGGCAAAGCTTAGTGGGCTGAAGATGTATGTGTCTCAGTGGTGAAGTGCTTGGCTAGCATGTGCTGGGGCCTGAACTCAACTGTCCCAGAAACAATAGTATTATATAAACATGAGTGTGAGGGGACTCAGAGGTTAAGACACCTGAATTTGGTTCCCAGCACCCATATCAGGTGATTTATGATTGCTTGTAATTTCAGTATTAGGGGATCTAACACATTTTCTGGACTCCCTGGTTACCTACACATGAATGGCACACACACACACACACACACACACACACACAAATAAATACAAATTTAAAAATAGAAAATAGCTAAGCAAAGTGAGCCATATTAAGATTCTAAAAGGAGAAATAACATGACCAAAGCTCTATCATCCTAAGTACATATGCCTAGAGCTTGGGGTCTATAAGGAATATGGCAGAAGAGGTCAACCCCTAGACAGACAAGATGCCATAACCAACCTGCACTGAGAGTACACATCAGGGTGCTTCTGCCTTATCAGCTTATGAGGAAATGATTAGTCAAGAGTCAGAGATGTAGATCACACTTCATCCTGAGACACCAACATGTAGGAGCTCACATGAAAACACTAACATTCAGGAAGCAGAAAACAGCCTGTTTAGAGGTGCTTAAAGAGCCCAGTCAATCTGATTCTTGTCATCCATCGATGTTTGGAAATAATGATGGTTTGAGCATGGCTTTCAGTTGAGAATTAATGAGCTTGTTCTTTATCCTGTAAGTGGTAGGGCTCGAAATAGTCCTCCAAGCAGACTGATGGTAGTGTTAGGCAGAATGATTCTGGCAGCCACGAGCTCGGTAAACAGTGGGAAAGACTGCTTAGTCAGAGGCAGGAATTAAGCAGGCCTGAAAGAAATGGAGGTGTCCCAGACTAGAACAGTAGCTGGAGAAGTGGGAGAGATGGAGCTGCTTTTCTCATCAGTTAGATGGAGGGGAGTTCTTTATTATTCAGTTGAAGGTAACCAAAGACTGGTTCGTTTCATTTTCAAACCCCTATACCAAGCAATTTCTATCATTTGAATGTGTGTCCCTCACAAAACTCACTTTCAAGTTGAATGTGCACTGTGTTAGTGTTAAAAGGTAGGGCCTCCTGGAAAGTAATCAATCAAATCAATAGATTAAGTGTACTGTATCAATCATATACCATAGTATCTACATAATATATGTTAAGTACAAATGAAATGTGTAGGCATTGAGTCAATTAATGTATTAGCATCTTAAAAAGGCCTGGTAGGACCTAACTAAGGTCACTGTTTGCTTCTCTGTCACTTCTGCCTTCTAAGGGTGCAGCTTTAGAAAAGATATAAACAAAGTTTGCTTCTGAAGGAAACAACTTGCCCCTTAATCTCTCCAGCTTCCACTCCTGGGAAGAATAATTTTAGTTCTTTGTAAGCTATCCAGTTTCCAATATTGTTGGACAAGAGGTAATGGCCTGAGATTCTTCTGCGGATGCAACCTACACAGTCTGAAGATCATCATTAGGACTATAATGCCCTAGAAGTCTGATCAGTAAGTTCAGCCCAAATCAGACCAAGGATGCTGTAGCCCAGACAAGGCAGAGGATCATTCTGAAGCATCACTGCTGGAGGTACATCAAGAGCCACATTCTTGCAACTAAAGTAGTCCTGCCTAGTTTCCTTTTTGTTGCTATGACAACCACAATTAGCAAAAGCAACTTAAGAGAGGAAAAGATTTATTTGACTTATGCTTCCAGGTCATGGCCCGTTACTGAGGGAAGTACATGCCAGAACTCAAGGCAGAAACCATGGAGGAACACTTGCTCACAAACTGGCTCACAGGCTCATGCTTACCTAACTTTCATATACAACCCAAGATCTGCCTAGAGATGGTATCCCCTAGCAGGTCTGACCATTCTACACCAATTAATAATCAAGACAATCACCCACAGACATGAACACAGGCTACTCGGATCTAGACAATTCCTCAATAGAGATTTTTCTCTCAGATGAATCTACACCATGTCTACTTGGCAGACAGCTAAATCTAACTAGGACTTTCGTGATACAGAAAAAAACGAAGCAGAGTGACCTGTGCTCTTGAGAGATAGCGAAGGCTCTTAGTTCTTGGCCTATTTCATTTTTTACAGGAAAAAGTAAAATCCCTTGGCTCTTCAGGCACAGCTCTCTCTAATCACGTCACTGAGCTAGCTCTGCTAGCTGAAAATGCAATGCGACAAATAACTGAAATCTGCGACAGATCTATTATTCATTCTTACTCAAGTGAGCAGTAGATCTACAGGTCTAGTGGCAGTAGGATCTAGAATTATTATTCCTGAATTGTTATTGCCTGAATATCTTATTGGCATGGGTGTCTGTGTGCTCACTATAGCTAAAACATGGATATGAAATGAAGTCTGTTTTATACAAGGTCTCAAAAAGCATGGTTTGTCATCTTTTCTTCTTGAGAACTTGACCATTGCCCCCAAATCATTAGCCATTGACTGATCTCTTCCTCGAATCGAGACAAAATGCCTGACACAGTTCTGACTTCCAAAATCCCAAATTCTCCGACTCCCTGAAACATTTGAGGCCCATAAAATCATTTGTATTCTGCTTGAATTAAACATCAGTTGTCCTGCATGTATTTTAAGCATATTTGCCATAGATCACCTACAGAGGATGGATTTATCAGTTTTAGTCTTAATACTGCCTGCTGCAAGGTACTCATGGGCACATGTTCTCTGTTGCAGCATGAGACTGTCAATCTACTACCAACAGTGGCCTTAGAATTGTCCTGTGTCTTCTCTGAGCCTTAGTATCCTCAATATGAATCAGGGTAGAATTACTAGACAGCCTTCTAGGGGCTTTACAATCACAGAATGATCTTCAGAATGTGGTTCTTAAGAGAAAAATCATGCAAAAAAGTGTTATAGACATGGGGATGTGGAAATTCCCCTAACCAAAAGTGAAGTGGCTTTCTGGTACTCCCTGGACACAGAAAGCCAAATACCAAGGAAGGGGGTTAAGAAAATTGGCAGGTGCCATCAAGAGCAGTGAACCCCTGAAACCAGCAGAGCACAGAAATGGATTTTCTGGTCATTGCTTCATTTTCCTCAGGGATTATCTGATATGCCTTCAGTTGTTTCAATTAAGCTAATTTTTACCTATAGTCATCAGGTCTGTGTTTCAAACTAACACCATGGTACTAATATGAAGATGAAAAGTTAAGTAAGCAGAAATCAACCACGTTGAACCATCAATGCAGAGTTCATCCTTCCTCTAATGAGCTACCAGCAGCCAAACAAGAGATGCTACCATGTTGTAGCCATGGAAACATACCTAGCAACAAAGAAACCTTGACCTTTTCCCATCTGTTTGGAATCTACAGTAAGACACATTAATTTTAATATATGAAAACAAAAGAGAAGGGCATAAATTTTATTTAATCCCCAGGCAGTAACTAGTTTATTGTGGATACATTTATAAGTGGGAAAGAAATGCTGTGACTTGTAACCCACTACTCCAAGGCAGAACCTGGGTCACATGTCACTGAGATCAAAGACAGAGCCTCAAGCATGCTTTGTGACTGAGAGACCACCAACAAAGCTCCCAAATGGGACCAGAAGTAGGCAGTGATAAGCAGAAGCACTAACCAGTGAATACTCTCATGGAACACAAGTGGAGACCAGCAATAACTAATCCTCTGTGGGCATGAAAGCTTTCTCCCAGTGAGGCTATTGTTAGCAGCCTCATGCTGAAGGGAACAGAGACAAATTCAGTCTGATAAATACTTAAGGAGGCTGCTTCCGTGTCACAGGCAGATAAGAATTTATTTAAAAGTATGAGATGTAGGTTCTTTCTATAAAAATAATACATTTTTTTAGAATACAGAGAGATACTCACTCATTTAAATCAATTATACAAGCCCTGAAAGGCAAGATGAGCTGCAGATGGGACAAGAGGAACTCCCACAAGTCCCTTGGGCTAAACTTGAAGGAACAAAGTGCTTTACAGGAAGTGAAGCCTATATGAGTGGAAACATGCATCCACATGTATTTTACCTCTTTAATGAAAGAATCAGCGGGATGGAAAAGGAATTGAGAAGCTGACAAGCATAAGTGAAATCAAAGTATAAAATTCCATAGCTGAGCATGAGGAGGCATATCTGTGATTTCAGCACCTAGGAAGCAGGGGGGTCATGAATTCATGGGGAAGTGAAGAGGGGAGGACATATTTTAAGTTTGTATTGAAATTGATCAGTGTCCCCAAGAGCAGCCAAACTTCTATTTGAGCTTTGTCTGTTTTATTTAACAAAATTCATTTGCAATATACCACACACACAACTCAACTACCAACTTTACAGAGCTTAATCTAAAAATAAAATAAATAATAAACTTAAGGAAGTTATCTAGAGTGGGAGATGATAGTTGGTGGGTTTCTTACGGGATACTTTAGTGTGACACTGGAAAGACTATTGCAGTTCAGTCTATTGCAGTTCCAAGATCAGTCTATTGCAGTTCCAAGTTTTGGGTAATTTTCCTAAACAATAACATAACATAAGGAGAGAGGAATATTAGAAACAGACATCATTAAAATTAAAGAGCTAGGGTATCAATGTCATTATTCAACATTCCACTCAAGTGTAGTGTGAGAAAAACAATACCCTCACCTACAGATCACATATGAGAAAGTAAGATTATGCTCTGATCTGAACAATAGATAGGATCAGAAATACGTTAAGAATCAATTTTTTTCATTTACTAAAATCCTTGTGGGTTTCAAACAGACTAATAGTGGAGTGAGCAGTCAGAAAGAAATCCTTTCTGAGATTTACTGATGCCATAGGAAAAAAATAAATCATGAGCTGTATACAAGAAGGAACTTGATTTATTAGGTGCTGCTTCCCGAGGAGAAATATAAAATGGTCAACACATGCTGTTTTTTTAATAAATAGCTAACTAATATATCCAATTGCACAAAAATATATTCAAACCTATCTTGATCTTCAATTTCATGCCGAAGAGAAGAAATGGGGGAAGGTAAGTCAAGGTAAAGACATGCAAGAAAGAGACAGATTGGGTGTCATGAATAAACTATCAGGAAAGAGACAAAAATGAGGGTAGGGGATGCAGAGAAAGGAAGCTGACAAGGAAAAAACCAACAGAAATCAGTTTGTGATTCAACAAAGTGGAAGAAGAAAAAATCTGAAAGAGACAGGTCAAAATACAGTTCTCTAACCCAGCTATTGGAATGGTTAATCTGGAATCCAGAGTCCAGGCAGCATGGAATTCAGAAGATGTCAGGCCACAAAAGTTCTTGTTCACTGCTGTTTGAACTCCAACATGACAGTTGCTTTGGAACAGTTTGGGAGTTTCCTGAAAACTTCTCTGGATCATGTTTCTAGGAGGAAATGCCTGACAAATGCGACTTTGAAAAGGAAGGACTTTTCTCTCACAGTTTGAGGCCAACCTCGGGCGAAAGTCATAGCAACCGGCACACAAGCGGCTGATCACACTGTGCCTGCAGTCAGGACTCGAAGAGATGAATACTGCTGCTAAGCCTGCTTCCTCCTTCTTAAGTCTGGGTTCTTACCAAGTGGGATGGTACCACTGACATTTAGGTCTTCCCACTTCCCACGTATCCAATCTAGAAAGTCTCTCATGCACAGGCCCAGAGATTTATCCCCTGGGTGATTATAGGTCCTGTCAATTTGACATGCTCCAACTGAACATGTCAGTTTTTAATATAACAGAATGTCATAAACAGAGGTCTTGAACAACAGTTATTTTTCACAGTCAGAAAGGCCAAGATGGACAATGGAATGCAGTCAGAAGTAAATAAATTAACAAGTAAGCCACAAAGATACAGGGAAATGCTGTCCATGCATATTGCTAAATGAAAGAAGCCACACCAAACAGATTAATAGCATGTGAGTCCAACTGCATGGAATATTAGAAAAGGCAAAGCCATGGAAATGCCCAAAGACCTGTGATTATCAGGGGCTGGGGAAAGAGAAGCATGAAATGTGAGCATGGGAGACTTTTAAAGTCATGAAACAATCCTGTGGCATACAGTAGCAGTGAATACATGTACCTCAAGAGAGGAGGAGCATGCTAACCCAGAATAGCTCACATGGGCATAAGGGATATTTTGAACTAAATGGCACGTTAAGAAAAACAGCAGGTAAGCGAGGTTACCACCCATCTTGTCCAGGAAAAAAAAAGGATTCTTGCCACCAGAGAGAGGACCAAAGGCTGGGAAAGATTTGCATGAAACGAGACCTTATAAAATACCTTCTAGCTTCTTTGTAAAATAACTTCCATTCATTGTGGTTTCTTTTCCTCAATGTCACTCTTTATCTAACCTGCTTTATAAACATTTTAAGTTTTCATTTTCCACTCAGAGTCTCATGTGTGTGTAGCATTGTGTGTGCTGTTCTAAGAGTCCATTTTATATTAACTTAAACGTAAATTGATGTTAGGTGTAAGCTAACAATCAAACAAGAAAATTAGTATGTGTATATTATGCAGTTGTGTGTGTGTATACACACATGTACAGACCACAGGATAATCTCAGTTTGAAGGTGTTGACCACTATTTTTTTTTATTTGAGACAGGGTCTCTCACTGACTTGGAGTTCATTGAGTAGGCTAAGCTTGCTGGCCAGTGTCCCTGCCTTCCGAGTGCTGGGATTACAAAAACATCAATATGCCAGGACAAAATATGAATATATATACATATATGTATATGTGTATGTATGTACATATGTATACAGGTATGAGGGGACAACATCAGATCTTCCTTCTGGGAAGGCAAACACTTTACCAACTGAGTCACCTCCCCAGGCCTCAAATAGGAAAATCACAACAATACAGCTTAATAAGAGTTATTTTAATGTGGTGCCTCTCTAGGAAGAGTAAAAATAAACATATTCTTGTCATAGCTTATGGTGAGTGACTGACACTTCAGAAAGGGAATTTCACATAGAGGGAATTTGTGCCTATGCAGATGGAAGTGCAATGTTAATAGAAGTGAAAGCGAGGTGAGACTCGTCACTCCCTTTTTATTGCTGATCCCGAGTCTCTCTCATATTGCTACATGGAATCATCAATGGCCACTATTCAAACTTCTAACCTTTAGTTATTCTAGCCTTTAACTGCAAAAAGAAATACTGTGTTTCAGTCCCTAGGGATGATGCGGGCAGTGGTGGTGCACACCTTGAATAGCAGCACTTGGGAGGCAGAGGCAGGTGGATCTCTGTGAGCTTGAGGCCAGCCTGGTCTACAGAGCAAGTTCCAGAACAGCTACACAGAGAAATCTTGTCTTGAAAAATTAAAAAAAGAAAAAGAAAAGAAAAGAGACTACTATGCTACCTGAAGGAATACTCAGCTAGACGTTGAGATAGATTTCCCAAGATTAGATTTCTTCTCCCATTGAAACAGCAGTGGTCTGGTGGCTTGTGTGGTGATACTAACATGTTTGGTATGTTACAGTGATATATCTCCAAGGAGGTGATTTGTGAGGTTAGCCTAAGGTCTCCTTCTCCAGGTGTGACCATGTTGTAGGGACTGGGCAGCTCAGGATGGACCCTCACCCAGCAGGCAGTATCATGGTGCTAACCCCAAGCCCTTCCCCGGACAAAAGCTGCTCCCATGGCCTATGCCTTACTCTTAGTTCTAACCGTACCCCATTCAGCTTTGAAGAGGTTAACACAAGTTAGAGGGAAGGCACTCAGAAGTTTTCTGCTTTTAATTTCTGCTTAATGACTTATTGGCCAGGGCACTATCATCTCATCCAGCTAACAGCCTTTCTTGCACAATAAACTGCTGTGCTTGGAGCCCACCTCGGCCCACAAACTCTACAATTAAGTGATCGTTTGTCCTCAGAGCTTGACAGAAGCAAGAGTCTGAGGCGGGCTGGGAGGAGCACCGATTTATTAAAGTAATAAATAACCTGGAAGCCCCCTCTCCCTCAGCTGCTGCCTCCCTTTCTTATTTACTTCCTTGTGCAGCATCTGAGATGGGGAGACAGGGAACTTAATTGTTTGGAAAGACAGTTGTCTAAGAACAGCATAACAGTCATATCCCAGGAACCATATAATAAAATTGGGGGCTCTAGGGCTCCAGCTTTGGAATGGTCCTACTTCTGGCTGCTTGACTCCTTGGCAAGTGCTCACTCATGGTATTTCCTGAAGGATACATGTTCCTGCGTACATGCCAGCACTCACAGGCACAGAGCTATCCTCTGGGCAGAGCGAGTCTCTGCAAGGGATAGTTCTTGCTGGCCTTGCCATGAGTTCACCACCTATCTTAATTTTTATCATAATTTAAAAAATTATTAAATGTATATTACTTCAGATTCAGACATTCTTACTACCTTTTAGTCAACATTTTAAAATATCACTTTCTCAGTTATTTGTTCTCCTTTGGTTGTAGTCATTAAATTATTATCACATTAGCATGTATATAGCAGGGGTTCAGAAACTCGTTGTATAGCAGAATTCACCTCTCTCAAATCTCTTCTTTAAGCATTAATTAAAAGTGTTCCAGAAAGTTAAAATAGATGTCATGTAGCCTGTTCCAGCCTGTTTTCTCTTTATTTTCATACACAGCCTTCATAAATGTATTTATCTGCTTCCCATTCCTCAGCCTAGAAAATGGTGATCCTTCCACTGGCCACTCTTAGGGACTAGAAACTCTTCTTTAGATTTTCCTTGACCAAGTTCAGGTTGTAAAATCTGCATTACATGAAATTAGCTATCTTAAAGTGAATAATTCATTGTTATTTGGTACATTCATAATACTGTGCAGTTATTACTTCTGTCTCTTCAGAAACATTTTCATCATTGTAAAATCAAAGCCTGTATCAATTAGGCAGTTACTTCCCACTTCCCTTAAATCAATACTTGGAAGCCTTTATTTCCCTGTAGATTTGCCTCTTCCATGTATATCAGAGGAATGGACTCATATGCTCTGTAATAGCTTTTTGTATCTGGATTCTTTGTTAGTATTATCAAGGTCTCTTCTGAATACTGTAGCATATATTAGTGTTTTGTTTCTTTCTACAGTAAATCATATTCTGTTGTATCGACACACCACTACTCATTTAAATTCTCACATAAAATTATATCAGAAGGACAGAAAAAATGAACTAATGGTAAAAAGAGATCTTATAAACAAGGCAGATGCAATGAGACCATGGAAGCCAGAATCATGAAGAACATGGAAGCTAGAGGCATGGATATCATGGAACCCAGGGGCATGGAGATCAGGGAAGCCAAAGGCATGGAGATGATGGAAGGCAGAGGCAATGAGACCATGGAAAACAGAGGCCTGGAGACCATGGAAGGCAGAGAAATGGAGACCATAGATGCTGGAGACATGGAAACCAAGCCAGATGAATGTAGACCAAGTTAAAAGCATGGAAAACAATTTAAAGGCATAGACATAAAGAAAGCTAACGGGAGATGGATCATGGAGGCAGGGACATATTGACTGTGAAGTTAGAGGTATAGAAAAAAATGATTGCCAGAGTCACAAAGACTTTGGAAGCTAGAGGCAGAGAAATCATGGAAGTCAGAAGCATAAAGGTCTTGAAAGCCAGGATTCCAAGGACCAAGGAAGCTAGTCATGAGGATCAAGAAAGCCAGGAAGCAGGGAGATCATGGATGCTAGGGCCATGGAGATCATGTAAGCCAGGGGCATGGAGATCATGGAAGCCAGGGGCGTGGAGAAGACCATGGAAGCCAGAGACATGGAGACCATGGAAGTCAGAGACATGAAGGTCATGGAAACCAGGGACATTTTCTTAGTTACTATTCTATTGCTGTGAAGAGACATCATGATAAAGATAACTCTTATAGAAGAAGCCATTCAATTGGGAGCTTCCTTTCAGTTTCAGAGTTTTAGTCCCTTATTATTATTTTGGTGAGAATCAGACAGGCACGGCACTGGAGCAGTAGCTCAGAGCTTTACATCCAGAGCCACAGGCAGCAAGCAGAGCAAGAAACACTGGGCCTGTCATGGACTTTTGAAACCTCAAAGCTCATTCCCAGTGACATACTTCTTCCAAAAAGTCCACACCTACTCCACCAAGGTCATACCTCCTAATCCTTCTTAAACTGTTCTACTCCCAAGTAACCAAGCATTCAAATATATGAGCTTATGGGGGCTAATTTCACTCAAACAACTGCTTGCATGGATACCAGAGACATCTAGACCACAGTAGCCATAGGCAAGGAGACCATGGAAGCCAGAAGTATGAAGACAATGGAAAACAGATAAAAGAAGATAACAGAAGCCAGAAGAATTGAGACAATAGAAGTCAGAAGAATAAAGACCATAGACACCAAAAGAATGGGGGCAATAGAAGCCAGAGGCAAGGAGAATATGGAAACCAGAGGCATGGAGATCAGAGAAGTCAGAGGAATAGAGACTATGGAAGTCAGAATCAAGAACATGGAAGCCAGAGGCATGTAAGATGTAAGAAAACCATGGAATACAGATGAAATGGAGACCATAGAAGTCAGAGGTATAGAAACTATGGAAGTTGAAAGAATAGAGACCAGGAAAGCCGGAGTCAAGGAAACTATGGCAACCACAGGCATGGTGACCATGGAAACCAGAGGCTTGGTACCATAGTTTGTTTAACTGTTGCTGTGATAAAACACTAACCAAAAGCAATTCAGGAGAGGATAGGGTATATTTGACTTATAGGTGATAGTCCATCATTGAGGGAAGTCAAGGACAGGAACCTGGAGGCAGGAACTAAAGAAAAGGAACACTGCTTAATGGCTTACTTCCTCTAGTTGGGTCATCTAATTTTCTTGTGCAGCCTAAGCCCACCTGCTTAGGGATGGTACTTCTCTTAGGAGACTGGGATCTTCTATGTCAATTAGCAATTAAAATAATGTCCCACAGATATGACAGCAGGCCAGTATGATCAAGCAATTCTTCAGTTGAGATTCTCTCTTCCTGGTTGACTCTAGGTCTGTGTCATGTTGACAACTGAAACTAACAATGACACATGGAGATCACAGAGAGCAGCAAGGTGAAGAAAATATTTCTCAACGTCTCACATGCAGACAGAGAATAATACTAAATGTGCTATGAATTAAGCAAGAATTTGAAGAAAAATTAAAACTATTTTGAGCTGAATGAAAATGCAAAAAACATGTAAATTTTTATGAGATTATGGTGAAAGGGGTACATAGAAATTTGTAGCACCAATCGCCTATATTAGAAAAGAAATAAGGCTTCAAATTAATGGTGTTATCTTTAATCTTAGGACCATAAAGTAAGGATGACAAAGGAAGCACAATAAGCGTAAAGGGAGGGATCAATGTATAAACCAATGAAAGATCAAAATTCTGATATTTAATAAGCATAATGTGTTCTAAGCAAGGTACATAAAATTACTAGACATTACTAATAAGCTAAAAACTCGAAGACAGAAAAAAGAAAAATTCCAACACTTATCATGGGAAAAAGCTACTAAAAATGATAATTTGATTGGTCTTACATATTTGTATAAACAATAATACAGTCTAAAAGAGAAAAACCAATATCTCCAGAGGAATAGGAAACAACTAGCAGAACATATTTTGAAAGAAGTCGAAGTACAGAACAAAACATTCTCAAAAATACAAACCTCCACAGGCAAGCTACCTGCAAACCCTGACTTCGTGAAAGAAACACAAGGGGCAAATCAAACTCCGGAGGACGAAGCAGAATCCAGGAAACAACAAACAATACAGTAGCTTGAGGGTATAAATATATATCTAGCTTTGAAAAAGAAAAGACAGTGATGAATAGAATGGAGTGAGACTTTTGGAAATGACACCACTTTGGGTATGGAAGTTGCTCAGGGTAGTGTTTGCCTAACATGTGAATGCCCTGTTTTCAATCTCTAGGACCATTCAAAGAAAACACTATTTTAGCCTGCTTTAAATTAAGTATGCATACTTAAAATATAATAGTTACATCTGAAGGCAAAAGCACATAGATAATTCCACACTAGTGTAAGTAAAAAAAAGCAATTTTGAAATCTTACAAAAGTCAAAGAAGGTGTAGAGTTGGTAACAAAAAAAGAGAAAAAAAGAAATGTTTGGACTTTTGTTGATAGACTGCAAGCTTCACCAAAGGAAGAGATAGTTGGCTGAAATTTCAATAACCAATACTCATAAGGTCTGCAAAATGTAGCTAAAGAACTGATTTGAGAGGCAGTTTCCATGTATTTTAAGAGGTATGGCAGAAGCCCCGACAAAGAACTGCGAATGGCTGGCCTAGTCCAGGGGAGAAATGTGTAGAAAAGGAGAGAAAGAAGCAGGCTAAGAAAGGTAAAAGGTATTAAATAACTCCTGGCTGGAAAACAGATATGGAGATAACATGTGCAACCGCCCCCCAGGCAACATGAAAATGGGAAAAAGGCATTGGCACCCACAAAATACAGCCTTTGTACGGAGAATCGAGGATGGGTGGGAGTGGCCAGAAGAGGGAAGCAGATGCAAGAGTCAGTGNGTGTGTGTGTGTGTGTGTGTGTGTGTGTGTGTGTGTGTGTGTGTGTGTCATAGAGGGGATCAGGGCGTTGGGGGCTGACCCCAGACAAAGAGAAAACAGCAAGTCGGCACTGAGATCAGCTCCATAGAGATCCTGGAGAACCCTTCAGGGCACGAAGGCCAAGGACATCTGAATACATGGTGGATCTCCTTTTTCCTGGATGCTGTCTCTTGTCTTTTAACTTTTGAAGTGTGGTCTCGCTCAATCCCAAAATTCCCTGTGATGTGCAACCACAGATTCACTGGTATGATGGGCAAAAGCCTTGCTCTTTTCTTTCTAAAATGTCATGGTTGGACGCTAATATTATCATCCTCCAGGCTGACTCGCAGAAAACCCTCCCAACTTTAAAATTCTGGGTAACCTTGGGACTCCCCTATTCAGCCTCATTAATACAAGTTTTATTTCATTGTCTAGGTGTGATAGTTTTCTGTGCAGTGTTCTAAAAACTAACTCTCTTTTGGCAGATAGAATTGTCAATATTTTGAGACTGAATGGAGCCCAATACAAGGAAGACTGAGCTCTCCATTCCCATAATTGGTTGACGTGAAGAGTCATAAAGGTCCCCAGTGACAGCCTCCACACTGAAACTCAGTTTCTACACAGAAACCAGCTTTTACACACAGAATATCAAGATCTGGACACAGAATCTCAGGTTCCCCATATGCCATCTCAGGCTCCACACATAGAATCTCAGTTTTTATACAGAAACATTTCCATGCTGAAACTCAGTGTCCAATGTACTAGCATGCTGAGAATCTGCAGTCACCAGAAAGAATCATAGAAACTGAAGTCGGAAGCAGCTTTAGAAATAAGTGTCTGCTTTATCTTCAAGTCCAGACTCCTGAGATACAGGGCCTAGGAAAACAGCTTGGTGGTAACACAATCACTGAGCAAGCATGAAATACTGACCTTGATGCCCCAGCATCCATGGAAAGAGGTCAAGCATGGAGCTGGTGTCTGTAACCCCAGTGCTGCATGTTAGGGATGGAGACAGTAGGTTGGGGGAATCTGACCACTCAGTCTCTCCAAAACAGTGAGTTCAGGTTCAGGGAGACCCTGTCTCAAAAGATAAGTAAAGAGCAGTAAAGGAAAACACCCATCATTGACCTCTAGCCTTTATATACACACACACACTTACACACCATACACATACACACCACATAAACACACACACACACACACACTTACACACCATACACATACACACACACCATACACATACACACCACATAAAC
>LOJH01039490.1:3559-14830 GCA_001685095.1 Ellobius talpinus | reverse complement strand
TATTAACCAATGAAAGTAACACATAGACAGATGACCCTCCTCCATCAAACAATAGTCCCAGCCCATTTTCAGTTTACCTTTTAATTTATAGAAGTGTATCTTGTACATTAAACACATGCCCTCTCACTTCCATACTCTCCCTTTTCTCACCATCCCCTCTTCCATTAGTTCATCTCTACTTTCATGTCATGTATTTATACATGATTTTATGTATCAGTGTATGTTTAGGAAGCACAAATGGATAAGACTTCTTTGTTAGACTGACTTGTTTCAGTTAATGTGATGATATACAGCTGCATCCATTTTCCTGCAAAGGACTTTGTTTTTCCATACAGCTAAAAAATTACATTGTCTTCATCAGTGCTTTGTTGTTGATTCCTATGTTAGTTTTGTAGCTTAGCTATTGTTAAAAGTATTGCAATAACATTGGTGTAAAATTACCTTTATTTCATATTTACTTGGTATTGTTTAAGTAATGACACTTGAGTGGTGCCTTTGGGTCACAAGGCATATATATGTACTTCTAGGTTTTTTAGTACAGTTTGCACTAACTTATACAGCGGAGTTCCTTCTTTACAATATCACCAGTAGTGTGTAGTACATAAGGGTTCTTTCCTCATGCTTTCTCAACATTTATTGTTATGTGTTTTCAGATATTATGATTGACATAAAATGGACTAAAATACAGTTTTGATTTGTCTTTCTTTGATGTTTACTGAGGCTGCTAACCTTTTCTAGTTTTATTGGCCATTTTTACTAAATCTTTTGAGGACAGTGTTGTGGGAGATTTGTTTTCATTGCTGCTCCAAGACTGCCAATAGAACCGGGCCATGGCTTGGATGGTGGAGTCCATATTCAGCTGGTCAGAATAGAACATAGAGTTTTCTGGCCAACTCAGAGGAAGCTAGATGGACACACAGCAGGAGTAAGGGGAGTAGGGGTGGCAAGGAGAGATGCACTGTGTTTTTGATCAGGGAAGGTGGAGAAGAGGGCAAGTGATTGTTTCTCTATCACTCCATGGATCTCACAGTTTTGTTCCCTATTATTCAACTCATAAATTTTATATTTTAATAAAACAATGAAAGAAGTCACAATAGAACTGTCAATTAATTTCATTAATTTGTTTCTTGTGAGATTGATTTATTACTTACTAGCACATTTTAGGTCTATATCTTATAAGTATTGACAATAGGTTATCTTAAACCACCTGTAATGTAATAAAAGTTTTTTCGCCCACTCTATCAGTTATCTCTCTATTTATTTTTTTTATTCTGAAGATTTAAGAAATCATAAATGGGGATTCTTATATGTACAATGCAACTACCTATGAACAAATTAATGTTTATTTAAAACAATGCTGCGTTAGTATTTATTTTGTCAATCTAAGAAGCTATCATAATAAAAGAGAGATTCTCAAAATAATAATGATAATTCAGTGGAAAAAATAAGCCTTTGCATAGGGAATATTTGTGTCATAGAAAACCATAGACATATCCATGGAATTGTAGCTAGAGATAGTTTTTAAAGATAAAGATGAGAAATATTTTACCAGATATTTTAAAACAGTTTTTGGACATAGCTGGGCATATGAGTGGTGTTAGTATTTGGATGAACAGACAGCTTAGCAGAAGTCCTTGGACTGACCTCCATAAAGTTTGTTATATTCCTACTAGACCAGCCTAATAAAGAATCTTTCCATGGGAAAGGAGAATCAGCTCAATAACTGAGATCTCTTTCTGCACAAACAACAAAACCTGAGTTTGGATCCTCAGGATCATCATCAAAGATAGTTATAACTGTGTACTTGTAACCAACACTCGTCTGTAGGGAAGGATAGAGGTGGAGAACAGCTAGGGTCTGCTGATCAGCAATACTTGCCAAAAACATCTTATCTTTAGGTTCACTGGGTAATCCTGTTTTAATAAAAGGAGACACAAAGTCATAGAGCAGTTACCCTCTATTCTCTGGATTCTGCACTCATGTATGTGTACATGTAGCTTCACATTACAAACATGCATAGACACATACATAGCACACACACAAACATATACAGACACACATACATACACACATACACACAGACTTTTCTCCTACAACTTTCTGACTCTACGTTTCTTATTAAAATTGACAGAGGCATTCCATTTTGATTTTGAAAATGTTTGTGTTTCTTTTCAGATATCAGTGCACTGTGTCTTTCAGCTATAACTTTCTCTTCCAAATGATGAACAATGGAATTTAGAGTGTACTTCTTTCAAATTGTAAGTTATCCAGTAACATTATTTATTAAATACAAAATAAATAAATATTGCTTAAATTAATTATAAATTAATTTTTATTCTTTAGAATCATTATCTGGAAGAATTGCTTAAATATAATTCACTAGATTAAGGAAATTAAGATTCTCAATCAAAATGTATAACATTGTTTTAAACCTAAGACGTTGCAATTCATTGCCATATGATGACATCGTCAACTCAGAAAATTGAAGGTTGGTCCTCAACAAGAAAGCATTCAAAACTGTATCTAGTGGTGGCAAGATTGCTTAAATTAAACATTTTAGTTTTATATTTCACTATATAAAAGATGATTACAGACCATCCCAAATCTTCAGAACATAGTTATACATATTTTTCTGTGTTATTTTCTTTGTTTTGCTCCTAAGGAGCAAATCATTAACATTTTCCAGCACATATCTCTAAAACAACTTATCTAATGTATAGTAATTTGGATAAACAGGAAGCTGAGAAATATGTATGATGGAGGGAAATTTTACTAAATATGATTAGTTAACTACTATAATTTATATATGCATAGCTATACATTTTATCTCTTAGCTTTTCACAAACCATACTCATATTTGAAGCTCTTTAGTAGAGCTAACTCATATCATACTTTGAAATCTGTCAAGAGAGTTGCATTATGAGCTATCACATAAAAATGTCAAGGATGGTCCTAACATGGAGAGAATTGACATTGTGTATTTTTATCTTCCAACAATTGCTGTATCCTTGAATTTATCATTCTCTGTTTACAGTTAGAAATATGGCCATTCCGTTTCACAGCAATTGAACCAAGTTCTCCTACTTGACACCACACAAATAGCAGAAATAATATTATGAAAGTACAGATACAAACAAATTCCAACCTACTAATTGGTTTCTCTTTGCATAGTGTGGTGATAAATGAATATGTTAAATAATTTACCACTGCTTCCCTTTCTGACAGACATTAAAAAGAGAAACATATACAATTTTAAAGAGCAAGTAAATGCATCTACTGTTGTTCATGAATTCCAGGCACATTGTTTCTATAATGTCAAAAGAATTTGAAAGACATAGATAACATATGAATAACACACATTCCTATAATTTAACACCTGCCACCTATGAATAGGCTGTGGCATTTTCATTCTTAAGTGTGTTTAAATGCAATATGTTGCTTTTCCCTCCTACTGTGGAATATCTGGAGCAGTACTGAGTGCATTTTGACCTTGGCCATTCCACAACTCTTCTGAGGCACCGCATGCACTTTTTTTATCCAGACTCATGTTATCCTGTATGCTTACTAAACTGTAACTGTCACTGCACTGTTTAAATATGACTATTGCAGTAAGGGAGAGGAATCATAGGTTAATAAAGGCTCTACCAAGTAAATATTTATAACTTGCTAAAGTTTTGGGGGGTGTAGTATACTTATAAGTTGTTGATAATAAATAAAAAAAGTTGTAACAAAATTTGCACTACACTGAAGGCACATGGTTTACTAGTACAGAAGCTATTATTCTTTGAAAGAACTGATATCTGTTTTGAAATTCACCATATTTTACAAGATGTAGATTATTTTCAGTTTTCCCTCTTATTTTATTTTCAGTTTGAGTAACTTTTGATACAAAAGATGTGCTTAAAGTACAGATTTCAAAGATATTGGAAAGATAGAATGACATTTTCAGAACATTATAAAATCTTTTGAGCTTTATTATACTCCGTGTTCCTGAGAATTTCATAGAAAAATCACCAAGGCTTGGTTTCACCTTTAAAATGAGAATAATACAAAAACAGTCATGGGTCACAACTATGAGGAAAATTTCTAAATCATATTTCAGTATTAAATAGCTGGGCTCATGTCATACTTGCAGAGTTCCTCATACCAAGGAGGATACACCATTCATTCTTATAACGACCCACTAAGAAATGACCATTACACTCATAGAAAAGAAAAATGGGGAACCAGAAAGTAAATGTGTCTGGCCAAGGTCCCAGAAGAAATGCAATATTGGAGAATGGCCACAGCAGAGCAACTTTGTATTTTTATCTCTTTTGCTGTACCTGGTCTCAAGTACATACCTCTTTTGGACATATGCCTCTATGGAAAGCCTTGCATATTGCCTGATTTTCCCGGTAAACAGGATCCTAAAATGCAACCCCCCCACGGTAAACAGCTTCATTCTGTTAAAACTGTATATTCCAGTCACTCTCTAGTATGCTCCATTTCCCAAGTTTGAAACATGACTTGGACTTTAGGATGTAACTCAGTGGTAGAGTACTTGATTTGTCAAATGTGTGAAATCTCTGGATTCAAAGTCTCGCAGCAAACACACACACAAATATATTAAACAAAAATGAAATATATAATTGATTTGGCTCTAAGAGAAGTGTAGTAGCTTACTTAGAGGGTTGAGCCTCCTATTAACTGGAGACTATCTTAGGCTACATTGAGAGTATATGCACTTAATATTTGTTTTAAGCCCTTGTGGAATGTTCTCCAGGTGTGTTAATAGATTAGAAATAGTTCTTCTTATTGAGTAAAAGCATTTTTGAAAATTAATAAATTTAACTTTTCATCACATTGTAGCCTTATTTAAATCTCTTTAGATAAGGATTTGGTGATGGTGCTTATAAAGAAAGGTGAATTAAAGTGCTTAGGTACTGAAGCAACACAGACCATGCAACACTAGCATCCTTCCCATAGGTCAATGTGTTGATTTCTTTTGTTTTGTTTTAGGGAGATATTTTGCTTGTCTGTTCATTTACTATTTTATTAACCTTTGTGAAGACTCTTTCAAGTACAGTGTCCAAGATTAACATGCAAAATCATCATGCCTGATGGTCTGCTGGTCATATTGTTAGGTCTTAAGCCTTTTATCATAATGATCATGGAGGCACACAATATTATGTTTGTGTTTACCTTCCAGTCTTCCGTTTCTTAATAAATATGCTTAAACTCATCTTTAAAATATTCAAAAATATACTTTCTAAACTGGTGAATTTCAGAGAGGTGCTTATTGACTGGATAGACAAGTCACCCCAATAGATGGTAAACACCTGTAACCATTCAGTAAGTAGCTACCCTTTGTATTGGTGCTTCTGGTGTTTGAATTTATTTTAAATTTGTTATTTGGGTATATTGTTCCATCTAGTTACTTGTTTTAAAGCAAGTCTGTTTCCCCTACTTTTATATTCTCATTCTCATGTGAAAAAAAATGCTGCTCAAATTGAAAATACTTTTTCTTTGCCTCAGACCATAGATTTTATATTATTATGAGTCAGCTTAATACCTTTTAATGTCTTTCTCTGTGACAAGCATGTTTAATGTCCTTCTCACACTTCAGGTTCCCATTAGTTCCCATAAATATGTTTGCCAAATTCATAAATGATTTATTAATTGATAATCATCAAATAATATCACATTATTAATATGATATATCAATTCAAAATTAAATGTTTCCTTGCTAGTTTAGCTATAGGTAATATGTCATGTGTCCTATAATATTAGATACATCAAATATTTTTAAATGTATTTAAAATATGTCATTGAAATACTAGTTATAACTCAAAAAACAAACTTAGACAAATACAAGAAGATTGGAAATAGGAGTTAGTGAAATGGAAAAAAAATAGTAAAAGAAAGGATGAAAACCCTAGTTGTAGCAAATATATCAATGGCAGATGTTTCAGGGCTAAAACAGAAGGGAAGGAAGCCAAGAGAGCTGTCTAACCTCACACTAATGATATTTTCCAATAACTGTAAAATATAACACCATTTCCTTTTCTTCTTTGCTAAAGTTTGAAATTAATCTTGGACACTTTCCCTCTCCACCTAGAGAGATGTTGGCATTGAAAACTCAACAGTTATTTTGTTTCAGTTTTACAAAAGAACAAGAATCACTGATAGCACAATTTACTTGCAAGGCTCTACACATCAAGCTAACATATTGTCTTTAACTCACTTCTAACATTTATTTTTAAAAAGTAGTTAATGCTGAGAAAATGTCCCCAGCCATATAGAAAAGCAGTAATTTTTCTTCTGTTTGTAATATAATACTATATCAAAATTCAGTTGTTTAGACTACAGTTTCATCAAATTCTGAATCTTAGTCTGTTTTCTCCAAACCTTTGACATGTACACATTTGAGATACAATCCATCTCACTCATCTTGTTTTTATGCCTTGTCAGATTCACTCCACCTATATGTGATGCCCTTAAACTTCCTCTTGCAGCTCTCTACAAAATTCCCAATAGTGCTGGCTGATTTTATGTTCATATGAGCTGAGTCATTTTCAGAGAACCTCAATTGAGAAAATACCCCTGCTAGATTAGTATGTAGAAAAAAACCTGTGGTGCATTCCCTTGATTGGTGAATAATGTGGGAGGGCCCAGATAAATTTTGGGATTGCTACCTCTGCTCTGGTGCTCCTAAGTGATTATATATATAATTGTGTGTGTATATTTATATACATATATATATAGTATATTTATATAAAGACTATTCAAAACACGGGGAACAATTTAGTAAGCAGTACTGCTTCATAGCTTCTCTAGTTCCTACCTCAGTTTCTGCCTTGTGTTTGTTTGATGATGGATTGTGATGTGGAATTGGAAGCTGAAATGAATCCTTTCCTTTCAAAGTTGTTTTTGGTCATGGTGTTTTATTCCAGTAATAGAAACCACAACTTGGACACCAAACCAAAGTTGCAACTACTTACTCTTTTGTTTCACTTACTGTATTGAAAACATAATAGTACAATTTTTAAGATCATTGTTGAGTGTTCTTAGTCCTTTTATTCAGGTCACATACCTCATGCATTCTCTTTGACATTTACACTGTTGCCTGGTTCTCAGTTTTGTCTAAGTACTAGGTTATGATCTTTCATCTGTAATCACTATCTATGTATTATTTATCTACTGTTATTTATTAGACTTCATATAAGTTAAGGGAAAATAAATCTTAAAATGTTAATACAACAAACATGAACTAGAGTTGAATAAATTTTCATTACCTGAAACATTCTTAAATAAAGGAATGTACAAGGCAAAGATTATGTAAGATGGGCAGTCTGAAGATTTTGGCTATTGTGTAGGACATACCTAGCAGACTCTAAAAACGTGAAAACATAGATAGCTTCATCATCTCGAAAAATGTTGAGCCTAAATCCTTTCTGAAATTATTATTTACACTCAGTTCAGTCACAGTTTTGTCTTCTGTACTACTGTTTGACTAGCAATACAAATGATCTCAATCTTAAAATTTATTATTGCTAGGCATGTAGAGAAACATTAATTTCTCTGAAATTCTTGAGATTAATACAATTCTGAATGCTTTGAAGATTTTGTTTTAAGATGCAACTATTTATAATAATTATAAAGTGAAGAAACGGGGGTATCTTAAAATAATTAAGAATTACTTTTAATTGTTCTGTTTTGACTTCAAAAGGAAATAGCTTAATTGAAAAACAATTTTTAAAATAATGGATGCAGGTTTTGTTTACAAGGAATATAAGTTATGGAATCAAAGGAGGGGATAAGTAGTGAGACTTGATAAAATTTCATCAAATTCATTTCTCAGCATCAGAGTGATTCATTATACAAAATTAAATATGTTTTCTGTATTTGAAACCTGCTTCTTTCATAAACCTTGTCCTAATATAGCAGATAATGTATATGCAACAGAATGTGAAGTGTCATATAATTGCATGTTTTATATCATTACTAAGGCAAGCATGCCTTTATCTCAGGTTTAACTAGAGCAATCAAGAAAGATAAAATTATTAACATTTCCACTTGTAATTGCTGCCTTTGAAACAAAAATGTAAGCATACTATGTAAACAAAGAGAAGTCCCAATTTTAGAAGATGTGTTTCCAAGTAGAAACAAGTTGAACTTCAGTAACATGAGCAGAAGCCATTCTGTCTTTTCCAAGCTATTCAAGTTTGTTTACAATTGTTGCCTTGATTATAATTTAAGGGAGTGAGACAGAGGAACACACAATATGATTGGGTGATGTCAGTGGGCATGCATGCTTCAGTGAAAGCAAACAGATAGGGCTCTTGAGTCACCTGTAGCAGGGTTTTCTTAAATTCTGAGGTGGGGAGTAGAGTCTGTCCCATTTACAGTATGCCATTTCAATCTTATTAGATTTCTCTCCTGTTAAGGTTGCTACCTAGGCAGTGTGATCCTCAAGAGCATTGGATCATGGAAAGTTCAACAGAGCTGAATAGAGGGTATGGCAGAGAATTATTGAGGTGCAGATATACAGTTACCAGTGCTGGTTAATTTCATGTATTTCTTTGACATTATTAAGGAATTATAAAACATTTTTGGGTGTGTCTGCAAATGTATTTTCAGAAGAGTTTGGAGGTAGGCTCACTGACTCAGTGGCTCAGATCCTTCAGAAATTATCTAGCAGATCAGACAGAAATTAAAATGCTATGTAAAAGAAGAATTTTTTTCCTCCCTCTTTGCTGGAAGCTTGGACCTCTTGTTGGATTTCATAATTTCATAATCTCTCACCTTTAGACATTTGGTGTGGGACTATTCTATATTCTGTCAATTATATTTTAAATAAATGCTAATTGGCTGGTAGTCAGGCAGGAAGTATAGGTGGGAAAACCAGACAGAAAGTAGAGGTGGGGCAATGAGAACAGGAGTATTCTGGGAATAAGGAAGTTCCTTCCAGAATCCTGCCCAGACCATGGAAGAAGCAAGATGTGACCTGCCCCGCTGAAAAAGGTACTGAGCCATGTGGCTAACATAGATTAGAACAATGGGTTAATATAAGTTATAAGAGCTAATACAAAGCCTGAGCTAAAGGGCCAATCAGTTTTATAACTTATGTAGACTTTCTGTGTGATTCTTTGGACCTAACGACTGTGGGAACCAGGCAGGACTGAAACCCCAACAATCAGACCTCATGTTACAGACATTAGCACGTTTAGCAAGAGTATGGTGATCTGAGTAGTAAGTCCTTTCATCCTTGACTGGAAGTTACTCAAAAACTTTGCTGGCATGTAGACCTTGAGACCTGAACTCAACCACACTACAAACATTCCAATGTCTCCAGTTTGTCGATGATTTGCCATGAGAATTTACATTCTCAATAAAATTATATGCCATTTCTGTTTATAAATGCCTTCTCATCATCCATCCAATTATGTATATGTGAATATTTATATTGTCTAAATATGTATTTGCCTATTGATTCCTTTTTACTATTAACTCAAAAGGTTTATTACACAATTTTGGGGAAGTAGCAAAAAATAGAAACAAATTCAATAGAATAACTCTTGTCACTATAGTCACTTCAAATGTTAGCAGATTAAAGCACAAGACCAAGCAATCTGAGGGGTGATTTCCGGGTTTATGTGCTAGAGTTTCCCATGCCTGATCCAGTTAATGAGAAGAGATAAAACTGCTTCATATGCAAAGCCTATGTAAGGTGAAGGGCACTGTCAATAGGACAAAATGCCAGCCTACAGAATGGGAAAAGATCTTCACCATCTCCACATCTGATAGAGGGCTAAAATTCAAAATATATGAAGATCTCAAGAAATGAGACACCAAAAAAGCAAACAATCCAATTGAAAACTGTGCTACAGATCTAAACTGAATATTCTCAGTAGAAGAATCTTAAATTATTGCAAAACACTCAGAGAAATGTTCATCAACCTTGGCCATCAGGAAACGCAAATCAAAACAACTCTGAGATTCCATCTTATACCTGTCAGAATGACAAAGATCAAAATACATGTGACAGCTTATGCTGGAGAGGATTTGGAGCAAGAGGAACACTCCTCCATTGCTGGTGGCAGAACAAATTTGCACCATATTGATTTTGAGATCAATATGGTGGTTTCTCATAAAATTGAGAAATGATCTACCTCAATATCCAGTTATCCCATTTCTGGGCATATAGCAAAAAGATACTGCATACTACCCAAAGGATAATTTCTCATCTATGTTTTTTACAGCAGCTTTATTTGTGAGAGGCAGATCATGGAAACAACCATGGTGTCCCTCAACTGAAGAACAAATAAAGAAAATGTGGTACATTTACACAATGGGGTTTTATACAACTGTTAAAAAAACAAGCATATCATGAAATTATTAAGCAAATGGGTGGAACTAGAAAAAAATCATACTGAATGAGGCAACCTAGACCCAGAGAGACAAACATGGTATGTACTTACTTCTAAGTAGATATTAGCTATTAAGTAAAGGATAATAATACTACATTTCACAGACTGAGAGAGTAAGGAACATGGGAGCACATGCAGATGGGGGAGGGTACATGAATCTCTCTGGGAAGGGGAAATAAGAGTAGATTTTGCAGGTGGACTAGGAATGAATGGGCATGGGAACAGGAGAGAACCAGCGGCGGGGATGGAGGGAAAGACAACTGGAATGGGGGGAGGACTTGAGGGCAAGGTAGAAACTTACTGCGATGGAAAACCCAGGTATCTACAAGAGGGACCCTAGCAAAGTCTCCTAGTAATAAGGGACTAGGAGTCTGAACTGACCATCTTCTGCAAATAGTCAAGGCTTCCAGTGGAGGGACTGGAACACAAACCCAGACACAAAACCTTCGACCTACAAATTGTCCTGCCTGCAAGATGTGCTGTGGTAAAGGTGTTTCCAACAAATGACTGGTCCAGCTTGAGACTTATGCCACCAGAGGGAGCCCATGTCTGACACTGCCTAGAGGGCCAAGAAACAGAATCTGGATAGCCCAGAGACCTAGTATAGACCAAATGAAAAAGTCAATGGAATAATTCCTTTGATACTCTGCTATATTCATAGACTGGAGCCTAGCAAAACTGTCATCAGAGAGACTTCATCCAGAGGATGATAGGAGTAGTTGCAGAGACCCATAGCCAAATTTAGGCAGAGCTTAGGAAATACTGCAGAAAAGAGAGATTATAGGATTGCAGAAGCTAGAGTCATCAAAAGCACACACACACACACACACACACACACACACACACACACACACACACA
>LOJH01039488.1:0-14830 GCA_001685095.1 Ellobius talpinus | reverse complement strand
GGGAGAGAGAGGGAGAGAGAGAGACTATATGGCTAAAGATCTCATGCATTTAGTTATAGGACGGGAAAATCAAGTTGCAACTGAGAGGGAAGCTTCCGTATTTGATCATTTTCACAGAGTCACGGTTGCTGGAGGTGAAAACTCACCTTAACACCATCTAAAAGTCTGTCTCTAAAAATACAAGCATATTTTCAGGTCTTAGGGGCTAGGATTTTACTGTGGAAATTTTTTTGAGAGCACAATTCCAGCTACCATGCCAATGAATGCTTTCCTTTTACAGATTGGGAAACTTAATGTCTACCAAGGGACCTCTAATCTGAGCTAAATCACACACACTCTGTAGACACAGCAGGCATACGTAGTCGCCCACAATTTCAACAATCATTTTTTAGCCCTTTATACTATGACTCTAAACTTTAAGAATTAGGCTGTATTTGCGCACGCTCTAACAAGTTTAGAAGTCTTGGTAGGAGGCATGTGTTTGCTTGCTCCACAAAAGTCTAGGCTAGTGAGGACACACAGAGGTTGGTTTGTTTATAGAGGACGTGGCTTGGAAGATGGACATCAGATCTGAGAGAATGCCTCTGCTCTAGGCAGTGTCACCTGGCAGGAGAATTAACACTTCCCACAGAGGAAGAATGGGCATTGGGTCTGGAAGTCTGAGTGGCTTTCTTCTCACCTGTGGCTTCATGTTAGGGACTCTGGCTGTTGAGGCTCTGGAAGGCACAGTAGCTGAAAGACTGGCCTAGACTCTTCCTTGTAAAACCATGGATGCCATCAGGGGGTTCTACTCTCATGATCTTACCTAATCTGAATGGTTCCTTAAAATCCTCATTCTGAGCTAACATCAACATATGGATTTGGGTAGTAAGCTTTCAGCCCAGGAGTGTCTGGGAGGATGCATTCAAGCTATAACAGCTATACCTAGAAATACCATGACCCAGTTAGAATACCTTCTACCTTTTAAATGGGAAATCTATTCAGGAAAACGTGTGATCTAGCAGAGAGAATTGAGGGTCTGCCTAGTCTAGGAACAGCAGAACGACTTTGTGAATCTCCTACCCACAAGTGGTATTTACATCCCCATCCTTTGCCAGGTGGTCCTGAGGGCACAATGCCCAGCCTAAACATCTGCAAGGGGCCTAGATCAGACACTCAGCATCAATGGGTGTCTTTCTCCTCTCACATCCCAGCTTCACCATCTCTGTCCCAAGCTTTCTGCTTCCTGATTGGTCAAGACATAATAAGCTGTACTGCACACTCCCATCACCGAGGGCTCTGTTTTTCCATGGCTTTTTTGCTTGAAACCGCTTAAG
This sequence comes from Ellobius talpinus, assembly GCA_001685095.1. Taxonomy (NCBI): domain Eukaryota; kingdom Metazoa; phylum Chordata; class Mammalia; order Rodentia; family Cricetidae; genus Ellobius; species Ellobius talpinus. Next base: position 13,514 of record LOJH01039488.1, on the reverse strand, counting down.
CCACGAGCCAAAGTAGTTCCTTTCTGTTAAATTTTTCTGTCCAGGTATTCCATCACAGAAGTTATAAAAGTAGCTAATACAACCTGAGTCAACTTTCCAAACTTCCCCCAAGCTTGGTTTTCTTCTCCGCAAGAGGGTATAGCAGTAACTTCTTCAGAGACCTACAAACAACATATACAAGACATTTAAAATGTGCTGTTGGGCAACCTACCATACCTAATGCTCAAATTCCGGTTTATTGATGGATATACTTCCTCAGACCAACGGCCGGCAGGCACCCTATTCCAGCTGGAACTGGTCTTTCTGTTCTTGCTGTCCTATCCCCTTTATTTATTACTTATTCTTCTGAGCACCATTAGAAGCTTGCCTATGACATAGTGTTTATTTTTGACTTGTCATAATCTCTCTCTATCCTGCGGCATGCAGGCTTCCTGACAGTCTGCAGACACTAGCTACAGAATGGTTTAGTGAGTGGATGAGGAAAGAAAAGAAGGCACTGTAGGGGCAAACCCAGATTTTAGTGGTAAGGGGTGTGTCATACCTGGAGAGCTCAGCATCAAGAGGCACAGGTACTGAATCCAAATCCCAATGCCATTGTTTCTAGCTGCGCTGTTTTGGGGGCTCACTTGTTTGGATATGAAGGCCAAACAGATAAAGACAATAAGCACAGAGGATGTTAACTGTGAGCGCTTAGAGTCACCAATTACTACTCTTGAGAAAGTACACTGCAGGGAAGGTGTTGAAGAAGCTGTAATGGGTAGTATTCACGACGTCTTGACATCTGAAAAGAGAAGAGGTCAGAGCCTGGCTAAACTTACCTAAATTAGCACAACACTATAAAGCTTGGGTTCCTTTTTTCTGTGTGTGCTTTTTCTTTCTATAACAACTTTCTTCTCTGACAATTTCATACATGTGAATAGCGCTGCCTCCACTTTCCCCCAAACCTTGTTAATTTTTCCTTTCTTATCTCTGTTTCATTATTGTTTGTCCTGTGACCCACTGAATTCAGCCAGAGTTGCTTATGTGACCATTGGTTTCTAACTATCCCTTAGAGCCTGGAGGGCTCACTTGAGGGTGCACAAGTGAAAACAATAGCAGCCTCCCACCGCCCCTCCCCAGCAATCCCACTCCAGGAAAGTAGTCAGTGGTACTGTGAGTCCCTCCCAATCTATGCCTGACTAATGGGTCCATCTTGTGCTGGCTCAGCCCAGGCAAAATTCAATGCTCTTGAGATCATAATCATCATGGCTGTGTCAGGCCCAGAACATAGCATTTCACAGCCCTTCTCTTGATCCTCTGATTCTTAAATTCTTCCTGCTCCTTTCCTCCAATGTTCCCCAAGTCTTAGAGAGGGTGACATTGTTGTCCCCTTTAAGTCTGAGCATTCAGCTTTCACTTATTCTCTATCATTGCAGCTCATTGTAAAGGGAACTTTCTTTGGGGAAAGTTGGGTGTAGAATTTGTGGGTATGTAAAAAGCAAACATTGTGAAGGCATTTTTATGTTATGTCTCTTTCGCTAAAGAACTGTCATAAGGTCACTCTTAAGACCTATTTTGTTTTAAACTAAGTTTACAGTACCAATTGTGGCTATGTGAAAGACAATGACCCCCCCAAAGGGAGTGGCACTGTTAAGGGTGTGGCTTCGTTGATGGGCATGGCCACTTTTTGTTGCCTGTACAGATGTAGAACTCTCAACTACCTCTCAAGCACCATGTCTGCCTGCACACTACCATGTCCTGTCATGATGATAATGGACTGAACCCCGAACTGTAAGCCACCCGACTAAATGTTTTCCTTTCTAAGAGTTGCTGTGCTTATGGTGTCTCTTCACAGCAACGGAAACCCTAACTAAGACCCCAGTCATAAATTTCCTCCTGTGAATCAGGCCATAAATCCAAGCACAGAATAATTGTTAGTGCTGTTAACAGTCCTGCCATTACTGCGCCAGTGGGTGCATCTTGCCTGACAGGTTAGTATTGTGTGAATTAATTTGTATTGTGACCATTTCCCTTCCTCTGAACTATATCCAAGTCCACAGCAGGGGTCTGAGGACCAGGTATCTCAACTATACTGAGTCATAAGAATAAGAAAGTCTAGTTAGCACTATCAGCCTTTCAGCTCTTAACTTTGGTGTGGTATACAGCAAGAGGCCAAGTCCCTCTGGTTGCCTCTTCTTTACTTCATTGTATTCATGTGAGGGCATTTAAGTCATCGGGGGCTGAGGCTCCCAGCAGATCAGCGTTACTTAAGGTGATCTAGCTGCAGGTCTGAGAACTGAACAGCACCCCAACCTCTGAGCTCAGTGCGAAAGTCTCTCTATTGCCCATCCACTGATTAGCCGTACAGAGAGGGGAGGAATAGTTAAACTCTGGAGCACTCTCTCCTAGAAATAGAAACCAGTCTAATATTCCAGTATCAGTTCTACTTTGTTATCTCTTGGGGGAAACTGACTTTCTCAGAGGTTTTGATTTCTGTTATGGGATACGTGGGTTACTACAGTCTAAATGGCAGCGGTACTTAATGTTGTAGGGCTGATCAATTCTAAACGAATTGAAAAGGCAAGTTTCTCTTTCCGGGAAAAGACAATTGTCTGTTATTGAAATTTTTGATCCTCAAGACATCATTTTCCTGCAGTTAACAAATGATGAATTGTCCAAGTACGTGTTTTGTTCAGAGGTAAACCTAGGCCATGTAGAAAGTTGAAGCTCCATGTATCTCAACATAAAGTAGAATTGGCCTAAGACTATGCTGAATCTTTTGTATGCATTGTATATTTCATTGTATATATTTTATTTCTCCCCAATTAAAAATCAGAATAGTTCATAGGAGAATGGTAATTTTATTATTATTATTATTAATTAAATTTATTCATTTACTTTATATCCCTACTGAAGTTTCTCCTCCTTTCTCACCTCCCATTCCTTCTTCCCACTTGGCCCTGCCACTCCCAACCCACTCCTCCTCTGTTTCTGTTCAGAGAGAGGAAGGCCTCCATGGGTGTCAATAAAGCATGGCATATCAAGTTGCCTAGTACTAAGCTCTTCCGCTTGTGTTAAGATGGCTCACTGCGATGAGGAACTGCTAAGCCTGACTGCCTGAATGTGATTCCTGGATCCCTCATGGTGGGAGGAGAGAAGCTGTTCCTACAAGTTGTCCCCTGACCTCATAAGCACTGTGGCATGACTTCTACTCCTGATCATCAATCAATCAATCAAGGCAAAATATTAAAAAGCATAATTTCCAAAATAGTTTCTCAGTATATCCAAGTTGCAAGTGTCTGCAAAGCAATAGTTACACTATGCACATAGAATATTTCCGTTAATGAAAGATGGATTTACTGGAGTTTGACTTTTTAAGAAAAGTTACTTCATTGTTAAAAAAAAAGAACAAAATAAGAATAGTTTATCTTAAGTTCTAGATTTCTTATTCTTGTGTGTGTGTTTTTAAGCAACAGTTGGGCCGAAATTGTGGGTGTTCCCCCAAATGAGGCATGTGTTTGTGTTCTTTACTTTGATATAATCCTCTTCATGTTCACTAATAACTCCCCCATTTCACTGAAGTTGATGGACATCTGGCATGACATTTCTGTAACAAGCGGAGCAGCTCTTCACTGGAGAACCTCTTATGACGTCAGAATGCTTCAACGGCATTGGGTGAATCTCTGAAGCCCATTAGGTTTTACTAATGGAAAGGAAGTATGGTCTCACCAAATACAATAAGCCTTATTAGTTATTGGTTATTACAGAGAGAAAAGATGTTTTTCTAAGTTGAAAGATTCAGGGTTGTGTGGGACACATTTTAGGGTTAGGTTATTGAATCTAGGGTCCAGGGGAGTCTTTCAGGATGAAAGAAAGGTTGAGAATTGAAGGAAGAGTAGTGAACAGTGGGTAAAGGAAGAAGAGCAGCATCCTAGACAGAGAGAACAGCATTTTCCAAGGCTTAAAAGGAGAAAGATTAAAGCCATAGCTAGAAACAAGGGGAAGGGGAGTAAAGAAGACGGGATGTGAAGAGAAGCCATGCTATGAGGGAAGCCTGTGAGGCCGAGAATTAATTTGAGACTCTCTTATTCTGGGGGTTCAAACTTTATTTATTTCAAGTCTCTCTTTTCAGCTATTCAAGGAGCATCAGCAAGAATAGTAGAAGCTGGTCCAAAGTACCAGGGGGTGTGGGAAGGTTCAGAGATAGTATAGTAATTTAAAAAAAAGGATATTGGCACAAAAAGAGACATGTAGACCAGTGAAACAGCATCAAAGACCCATACATGAACACATGTAACTTCAGCCATTTAATATTTGACAAAGATGTCAAAAGCCTAAGCTGGAGAAAAGAAAGCAACTCTGACAAGTGGTGTTAAGAAACATGGATGTCCATATGTATGAAACTAGACTCATATATATTACCTTGCACAAAAACTAACTCCAAATGGTCAGAGACCTAAGCCTGAAAACTGAAACACTGAAACCGCTAGAAGAGAAGCATAAGCCGTGGCATAAATGATACAAGTGTAGGAAGGGACGTCCTAAATAGGACTCTGTTTGCCCAAGAATTGACATTTGGGATTTCATAAAATTAAAAAGCTTCAGCACAGCTAAAGAAACAATCAGCTGAGTGGAAAGAAAGCCCACAGAGTGGAAGAAAGTTATTGTCAGCTATATATCTGACAAAGGATTCATATTGAGGTTATTAAAGGCTTCAAAAAACAAAGAATCAAAAAGCAAGCAAAGAAAAACCCAAAAACAAATGAAACAAATGCCATTCTGTAAATGGGCCTGTGGCATGATCAGAGAATTCTCAAAAAGAAAGAAAGAAAAGAAAAGAAAAAGAAAAAAGATTGGACCTTTTTTGAAAACTTAATTTATTTTTGAATTTTTGATATTCCTCTCCAGTACCACATGGCTTGGGTATGTAGCACATACCTGTACTTCCAGTATTCAGGAGGTAGAGGCAGGAGAATCAGTTCAAGGTCATCTTCAATTACATAGCAAATTTGAAGCTATCCTGAATTACTTGATACTGTCTTCAAGAATCAAGCAAGCAAGCACAGGTTAATATATTTAATAGGATAAGTTACATTTTAAAATAGAAAACAAAGCCACCTGGGTGAGCTCCTTTTGTGTAAGAGGATTTGGCTACAGGATGTGGTGGCTTGCTTTTGGCTGAAATACTGATTCAGGGCATCTGAGAAATTAATCAACTTCCAAATAGGCTTCCCAGAAACTATTTCTTAGCAAACTACCATTAGCAACTTTAGAAAATGTTGCCTAGGTGACTTTTAAACAAAGTCAGTAGCAGAGAAATCATTACACAGGGCTTTTAATGATGTATGTTCCCCTGAAAATTTAGGCCAGATCATAGTGCAATGCAGACGTTAAGTCTCATAAATTTCCAGTTGAATTTTTGAGGATAGTTGAGTAAAAAAACTTTCACAGTACAAATACATCTTTAGTTATTTTAAAGAACTTTTAAAAGAATCAGAACCCATCTTACTGTGGTAATTACTCATGTAGATATGAATAGAAAAATATCTTTTTTTGGTGTGTGTATGTTACAGAATTATACTCTCCATTTGAGTGTGTGTGTGCATGCAGGTGTGTGTGTGTATGTGTGTGCGTGTGTATGTGTGTGGGTGTATGTGTGTGTGTATGTGTGTGCGTGTGTGTCTGACTGTGACCACCTATTACCTCTGTCCTTTGCTATGGGCAAATGAATATGCTCATTTCTTTCTTCATTAATGTCAAAGTCTTTGGCTCCTCTCCAATCCCAGAGCTTGTTTTAAATTGGAGCAGAGTATGAGACGTACCTTCCCACACGGTCTAAAAATTCCTATTTAAAAGGATTATCTGCATTCTAGTGCATAAACTGGAAAAGAAGAAAGAGCAACCATTTCTGTTTTCCCGGAACGCCCGGATTGATTGTAAGTGGCCAAGGTGCTCAGGCTGAGTTTATCTGGGAAGGCTGTTCTCAGGAGGTGGCTAGAAAGGCTCCTTAGTGCACTACTGGTGCAGGTCTCCATTGACTTTCTCTGAAGGTCGGAATCCACACATTATATGCTCTTTAGAAAAAGAGTGCTTTCTCTCTCTCCAGGGGAAAGGCAGCACTAAATGAATTCATTCAACAACACACGCCAGGCATCAGTCGGTGTAAGGAATGATAAATAATGACTACTGTAATGAGAACTAAGGGAAACTGACAGCCCTCCCAGGCAGTTATCAACTGTCAATAGGGTCTGCTGAGCCCCTCCCCCATCCGTGCTGGAATGTGGACAGGCTCCATCTTGTGTAGGTCTTGTGCATGTCTGTCGTGAGTTCCTGCCCAGTCCAGAAGACATTGTTTCTCTCTATCTACTTCTGTCCAATGTCTGGCTCTTAAATCTTTCTACCCTCTCTTCTGCGGTGCCCCCTGAGACTTCTCGAGTTGTGGCTCTTCCTATTAACCCATGTCCTTTGCATAAAGAACATTTTAGACCTTTATTGTGCAACAGGTTTAAAAATGTAGTTTACACTTTTTTTCTATTTTCTTTTATTTAAAATAGATATTTTATAAAATATATTATGATTATGATTCCTTCCCCTAGTTCCTCCCAGATTCTCCTCAGTCCCCCTCCCATCCAATCCCACACCCTTTCTTTCTTTCATTAAAAAACAAACAGGCATCTAAAAAATAAAATAAGATAAAACAAAACAAAGTAAGACAAAAACGAACAAACAGAAGAAAAATGCCAGAAAAAAATGCCAAAGAAAAGGCACAAAACCCAGATATAGATGCAGAGAAACACGTGTTTACACATGTAGAAATCCCATAAAATCATAAAGCTGGAAATTATAATATATTAATGCAGATGATCTGTAAGGTTAAAGAAGAAGCCCCAAATGAAGCATTATAAGACAAAGAGCCCCCAGAAATGTTGGAGGCCATCTATCGCTGGGTATCTATGGGTCTGCCCTTTGGAGTGGTTTGTTTTCCCAGGGAAGCTCAGTTGTAGAAAACCAACTTTTTAACACCCAGCGTCGTGATCAAAGTGCTAGCAGACTTAGTGGCTAGCCAGGATCATTTTCTGCTTCATGTAAATCAGAAATACACACCCTGGAGAAGGGGCTAGGGATATCTGTGGGTTCTCTTTTACAATTACCTTGTCTTATTCCCCAGCACCTCATTGATAGTGTTTAGGCCATGCAGATGAGTTATGGGAAGACAGCTGTGAACAGCTTAGCAGTCTGTCCTGAAGAAGCGAACACTTTACTATTCTGCTCATGGACACATCCTGTGTGCCTGGTCTGATGCCTGTTCTGTTTTATCTGCTCAGCAAGTCCATGCTGAGTGTGAAACAGGCAGCTTACAGCTTATGAGTGACCTACCAACCTGGATTCTGAGTCCAGATCTGAGATTCATAAATTGCAACAGAATCATTCCTTTGCCAGTGCTGTATTGAGTTCGCCAATAATACTGAACATTTAAAATAAAGCTATCTTTCTTTTTATTGATTTTTATTGAGCTCTACATTTTTCTCTTCTCCCCTCTCTGCCTCTCCCCTCCCCTTCAACTCTTCCCCAAGGTCCCCATGCTCCCAATTTACTCAGGATATCTTGTCTTTTTCCACTTCCCATGTAGATTAGATCTATGTATTTCTCTCTTAGGGTCCTCATTGTTGTCTAAGTTCTCTGGGATTGTGATTTGTAGGCTGGTTTTCTTTGCTTTATGTGTAAAATAAAATAAAGCTATCATATTTTTAATTGCTCTAATATGCCATTTTATTTTAAAATATGCCATCACATGTAAAAAATATATTTACTTATTTATTTAGTGTGTTGGGGAAACATACACTTGCCACATGTGCATACAGAGGTCAGAGGAAAACTTGCTAAAGTTGGTTATCTTCTGGCATGTGTGGCCCAGAGACCAAACTCAGGACAACAGGCTTTTATCCACTGAGCCATCTTGCCTTCCCTAATATGATAGTTTAGTAACTCAACTGTGAGAAAAGAAGAGATAGCAAACATGAAGAAGGGCATTTTTCAGGTGTGAATTCAATGCAATGGGCTTCTTTATGGCATTTTCATACACACATGTCATTCTTCTCACTCCTTCCACATACCCACGGTCTCCCCTTGCCTACTGCACCCTCTGGTTGATTATCTTTCTCCCAGATATTACCAAATATTCTATTATCTTCTTGTTTTCTCCTGAAAAAGTATTTTGAAGATAGCAAAAAGTGCCTACAGCTGCTGCTTCTTGGACTGTCACAGTCCTCTGAGTTTGTCACTAAGAGCTTTGATCAGGTTGCCCACTGCCACTCTCAGAGTTTTAATACTCCAAAGTGATTATAATTGTTTTGTCAAACTGCCCATCAGTCACTGGCAAATAACTTTCATAATTTTCTATTTTTAAAATTTATTCTTGGGAAAACTATATTATTTCATTAATTGGGAAGCAGCAGAGTAAGTTGCCAGAAATTAAAACTACATTAAGGGGCTAAGGACATGGCTCTGTTTGTAGAATATTTCCTAGCAGGCGTTTATTCCAGAAGATTCAGTTTTTAGTGGCCCATAAATTGGACATGATGGTATATACCTGTAATACCAGAACTCTAGAGGTAGAGGCAGAAGGAGAAAGAAGTTCAAGAACATCTTTAGCTTATTAGTGAATTCAAGACTAGCTTTGGCTGTATGAGATCATGTCTAAAATAATTAAATACATGAAATAATTTATAGTTATTAAATTAAAAAATATCTGTATCAGACAGAAAATCTCATCTGCCATTTCTGGTATGATGCAATGCTTGTGGCGATCTGGTCAGTAGCATTCTCTGGACTGTGGCAGAACATGGAGAATTGACAATGATTTTATAGGATGGATTGCTACTGGGCTTTTTTTGGTGATTAATAAAGAAGCTAAGCATGCAACTCTTATTCCATCTGCTGGTATAAGTGGTTGTTTCAAAAGTGCAAACTTAATTTTATCTCCAGGAAACACACATCCCCATCCACAGAGAAAAATCTTCAGAGAAGATTAAAGGTTAAGTGAATCCATTAAATGACAGTCCCTGAAAATACGGGTTTCTCTAACGAAGTGATTAGAGACGAATATTTATGGCACCCATCTAGCCCTTCTGAGATGTGTGGGTCCTTAGAGATGATGTATTTCCATTAGCTGAAAGTTAAATTGCTGTGACAAAGAGATCCCAGAATGCAATCCTCACCTTTTCCTTTCAGGGTGAGGAATGGACTTGTCATATACCACCAAGGAAGCTCTCTGGCGAACTCTTGCAAACTGCAGAATGTCCGCATTACTTTGGTAGAAAAGGGGGAAGAGAGAAAACAGAAAAAGTCAAATCTGTTCTTTTAATGGCTCTAGCACAAAAAGCATGTCCATGAACCACATACCGTGACTGAAAACTTGGCTGCATAGCTACCCAAGGCAACCTTGTGTCCCCAACTGAAGAAGGACAGTAGATATGTGTAAGTGGATACCACTTGTTTGTTTCCCAGCGTTCAGACCTGAATAATCACACAGAAACTATATTAATTACAACACTGCTTGGCCAATGACTGAGGCGTATTCCTAGCTAGCTCTTACATCTTGAATTAACCGATTTCTATTAATCTGTGTATTGACACGTGGCTTGCCGGTAAAGGTTCTGGGCATCTGTCTCCTTCGGCAGCTATATGGTGTTTCTTTGAAGCTGCCTACTCTCCATATCTCTGTTCAGATTTCCCGCCTGCGTTTCCTATGCTAAGACATTGGCCAAAACAGCTTCTTTATTAACCAATGGTAATACAACATATTCACAGCATATAGAGGGGAATCCCACATCAATTATATATAAACTAAACAATTACCAATCTGTACTGCATGCATCCACACTTCTTAAAAAGTAGAAGTAGGGACTGTGGAGGTAGCTCAGTTTGCAAAGAGCTTGTGTAAGGACCAGGCCTAGCACCCATGTGAAAAAGCTAAGGGTGTAGGTGTGAGTGTATAATCCTAATGCTGGCGGAGGTAGAAACAGGAGAGTTCCTGGGGCTCCTTGGTTATCCAACCTAACTTAATTGGTGAGTTCTAGGCCAAGTAAGAAACTCAAGAAACCATGATTGATGGCTTCTGCCCTCTCACCTGCACAGTGTATATGTATCTATATGTGTAAACCACACACCCTTGTGAACATGCATATCTCCCCAACAAAGAAGAAACAGAAGGCCACAGAACGAAATGACTCTCCTCTATCACCATGCCAGCTGATAAATACCAACATAATTTAGTTTATCTTCTAGCTCCTCCAGCAGCCTCTCAGTGGTGGTCTACTGAATGCCATGTGTTGCTGCAGACCAGGAGATGACAAGACAGACAAGGCTATCACACTCGAGGGTTTTATCCTCATTTCAGAGGAGACAGAAGAAACCAACAGAAGGAAGGTAACCTCAATATCACAAAGAAGGCCAGTGAGAGAGTAGAAGGTCATTCATTGTGTTCAAGCATTCCTAGGGACTTCTAGGCTCTTACTGTATGACTCCTTTGCCCATCTGGGTGTTGTGTTGTGCTGAGATTCAGCAGAATACGAAAGGGAGCATCAGCTATCCTTAAAGCAGCACATCATGTCTAATAAGGCATGTGCTTTCTCTTTCTAAGTTTAGCAAGGTCTGGATGGCTATAGCTGCCAGTGGAAACCAGCAGCTTTCTTTCCGTATCAGCGTTTTTGAATTTGTCCCAGATGAACAGTGCAAGCAAACAACCGGTGATTATGAGGTGCCTGATGTGACAAGATTTTGATGCCTTAATTTAGTTCCCAGTGGGAGGATTTCATGCCGCACAAACTGCCCAGTGTCACAGAGAGAAAAGGGAGCTGTGTGTAGAGTCAGGGTTTGTAGCTGAGAGCCAGGAGAAGGGTGGTGGCCCAGGAGGCAGAGATGGACCTGATGAATAAAGGGAGAAAAGCTAAAGCAGAAAGCAAAGGCTTATCAGCTGAAGGAAGGCTGGCTCCTTATCTCAAAGTACTAGCCCAAACACTCTAATTGCTTTAGAGAGATAGTTATTTTTTATTTATAAAGGAATGTCTGAAACCCAATTAAAAAAATATAATTTAGAGCAGTGGTTCTGAATCTTCTTAATACTGTGACCCTTTAATATAATTCTTCATGTTGTGGTGACCCCCAACCATAAAATTATTTCATTGCTACTTCATAACTGTAATTTTTCTACTGTTATGAGTCATACTATAGCTATTTGGTATGTAGGATATCTGATATGCGACCCCCATGAAATGGTCTCTTGACTGCCAAAGGGGTCATGAACCAAAAATTGAGAATTGCTGATTTAGGGGGAGAGGAAATTGTATAGATGTTTCATTTAGAACTGAAAATTTGACAATCTCTTATTCTCTGCATTCTAACCAGTAATCGCCGCCTACTTCAAAAAGAAGCATTTCTTAGGTATGGATGTTGTGTTGTTGACGTAACTGTTGTAACTAGATTCCACAACTCTGCATTTGGATTAGTTTTGTGTCATTGCAGCAGAGGGGATGGAAAGATTGTAAGGGATGCAGGCAGTTTGCTGTGAGACTGTATCTCTTAGAACTATCAGAAGCCATATGCAGGGTTTCTCACCAACGTGGCTGCATAAACATGAACTGAACAAGAACAACACCAACACACATGCTGACATGGAAGGGGGAAATCCTGGGCAGTCTCACTCTCAGACGAAACAAAACAAACAAACAAAAAAAAACTACAGGTAACTAAAGAATGCTGAGTCTCCTCTAGGAAAGAACATACTAACTGGTTATCCAGTGGTTAGCCCTGAAAGCATACACAACATTACATGGATTGAGCAGGTTGTGTTCATATATTTAGAAACACACACGTACACATGCAGACACAGACACATGAACACACACATGTGAACACACACAGGTAATAACAACTGAAGAAGAGGAAGGCATAAGTTAGAATAAGCTCATGGAGGTAGTACACGGAAGGCTTTGGAGGGAGGAAAGGGGACAAGGAAATGATGTAATTAAATTATAATCACAAAAATACTTAAAAATGAAGCATCTCTGATGAGGGTTGAGAGTTGCATTAATCTATGAGAATAAAGAGATTTGATGAAATGCATTGCATACATATGTATACGGTGGTAAGGTGCTTGTTTAACATGTATAAGACCGTGAGATCAATCCTCAGCAATTTAGTAAAAGAATATTACATATATATTCCTAAATATAACCTGCTCAGTCCATATAATGTTACTTGATGTTTTTAGGGTTGACTGTGAGGCATTGGACAACCAATTGGTGTGCTTTTTCCTGAGGGAGACATCTCTCCTGCTTCCAGATTTCCTCAATTCCCTATAGTTTTTTGTAAGATTGAGGCCTCATGGGCTTTTCCTGCCTGTTTTGGGATGTCCACTAGTGTCATAATTGATCAGCTCACACTTCAACAGTCATGTTAGTAAGACTTTATGGGAGTGTATTCTGATACAATCTCACAGCAAACCCCCTGATTCTCCAGCTCTTACTATCTTTCTGGTCCATCTTCCACAATGTTCCCTGAGCTTTAGGTATGGTATGGGAATATTTTATAGATGTAGCTATCGAAACTGGGCTCCACAGCTCTGTATTTTGGTTGGACGTGGTTTTCTGTCATGGTATTTATCTGAGTAGTTAGTTAGGTTTCCAGTGCCAGGCAGAGTTTGCCTCTTGTCGAATGGGTCTTAAGTGTAGCTAGAGATCTATTGGTTACTTCCAATGCCACAATTTCACCCTTAGGGTAATCATGTCATGCTGGTTGTTGACATGGTTCATAGGCATCATAGCTGGGTAAGACTTTCCTTTGGAAACTTTAATGTTCCCTTCATAAAGGTAATCCTCAAGAGGGGGCACTTAGAGCCTGGGTGGCGGCGGTGCATGCCTTTAATTCCGGCACTCGGGAGGCAGAGGCAAGTGGATCTTTGAGTTCAAGGCAAGCCTGATCTATAAGAGCTAGTTCCAGAATAGGCTCCATAGCTACAGAAAATACCTGTCTCAGAAGAAGAGCCCCCTTCCCTATTTCCTCTATCAGACTGCTCGCATACTGCTAGTCCCCTCTCTATTGCTCCGAAACCACTTGTCCTGGCAATGGTAGCATATTGCTTTTTGTAATTACTAAGGACTATGGACTCATATCTGAAGACTTGGAACTAGGAACCTTCAATGAGAAGGAAGAGGTGATTTTTTTATCTTTCTGGGTTGGAATTACCTCAATCAAGATGACATTTCCTAGTTCCATCCATTTACCTGCAAAGTTCATGACTTTATTTTTCTTTACAGATGAAGAATATTCCATGGTGTATATGTACCACATTTTCATGATTCATTCGTCAGTTGAAGGATATTTTTGTTGTTTCCATTTCCTAGCTATTGTGAACAGAGCAGCAATGAATGTGGCTGAACAGGTATCAGCGAAGTAAGATGTGGAGTCCTTTGGGTACATGCTCAAGAGTTGATGGAGGAGGGTCATCTGTCTATGTGTTACTTTCATTGGTTAAT
>LOJH01039487.1:0-13661 GCA_001685095.1 Ellobius talpinus | reverse complement strand
ACACACACACACACACACACACATCTATGTGTTCACACTCTGTAATCCTCTCTGTGGATCACAACTTCTTAAACTGTGGGTTGTATAACTGAATTTACGGCTCAGAAAAACAGGCAAACATGGCAACAGTAAAACTTTTTTGAGCATATGAAAACCAAAACAAATTCAAAATCAAATGCATAATGAGTCCAAGGTGTTTCAGGAAGTATCCCCTGTGCTGCCTAATGCAGTTATACAAAAGTCTTGATTCTGAACTGGATGCTGACAAAATCAAAATGCTTTGACTTTACTGTACATACAAAATTTTCTGTTCCTATAAAACAATGGCTTGATTATAGTGATGAAAGCTTCTAGATATTTTTATGTTAGCAAAGTTTTAAAAAATATTTTCTTGCCACCATTCCTTCTGAATTAGTATACATGTGGACTGCATTACATTTGAATATTTGATTTGAAAAATTACAATTTGAATTACTGCCTTGAACTTCCTTTAAAACCACTAGGTAAAATTTGTCTTCAGATTGGCATATAATTTCCAATGATTTCTCAAATGTCCCTTAAGTGCACTTCTGCTATTTCACACTCTGCATTTAGAGTAACCAATATTCTTCTTATGAGTGACAACTGCATGAACAAAATATGGACCAATTCTCACAACATTTGAAGATGCTCACAGTACCATATACTGAGATGTAGTGTAATACTTTGTGTAAAAATAAACATTCACCTCACTGGTCTTTAACAATGACTACATTTTAATAAATTGCAAAACTTCAAGAATACCAAAGAATCATTTAAAGAGAAATTTCTTTATGATTTATTTCCAGTAAGTATTTGTATGTCTCTTTTATATTCCTATATAGCAGGTAGTGTGTAAACCTCACAGGCAAGATGGAGTGCTCCAGATGACTGCTCTCAGCATGTGTTTTTAACACTCACCATTTCTGTACCTGGAACTTCAGTGTTTCTCCTTCCTTTGCTTCTCACCCTGTCCAGGAGTGGGCATCCATCTCCCCCTTGAATTCCAAAGCTAGAGTCAGCCACCTCTTTTCCTTCAGTGCCAAATGGCTAAACAACAGGCGCTAACCTCTCACTCAAGAAATACCATCTCCCAAATCTTCACCCGGCTACTATGATTGCCAACTATTGATAAAATGATTCTGATGCTTCTGCCAGCAAGAGGGCAGATAATAGTTATATAAGTGAGGAGACAGCAAGACCATTTTAATTGGAATTGTGAAGCAATTTTTATACTTTAAATTATAAAAAACTGAAGTGCAACAAACAGAATATTGAAGTGCAATTAAGTATTTCCTTAAGTAGTCAATATTAGAGTGCAACGAATCTCTCAAAGAAGCTTGAAGGCTCCACCTTTATCCTATAGATTCTGCTAGTGTATATAATTGTGTTCTTTTGTATATCTTCAAGTGTCCCCAAATGGATTGGCTACCACAGTTAAGGGGACAATTTGGAAGCAGACTACCATAGCCTTGTGTGCACAGGTATCCCAAAGAATCTGTAGATGGGAATTTGGAGTTTGAGCTTAGACATGCAAAGAGTTACATTTTCAATATCATTAAGGTAAGAATTAGAAGTCCTTTCAATTATAAATTTAGGTAACAAATGACAGAAGTTGTATTCATTATTTGGGAGTTTGGCCAGGAGAAATCATTTCTTTTTAAGTACTAATACTCCTGAAGGTCTTAAAGCAGTATTTCATGCTCAGCAGTGCCTAATTAATCAATGAATACTTATGTGTATTTAGTATAAATTCATATTATACTTACTGTAATTGTATTTCAATATATCACTTTCCCTTATACACTTAGATGGCCCATTTCATGCATTTAAAACACACTGAAAAAGCATCCACAGCTCTAACTGCCTACAGAGGACATAAGGTAGCAAAAGGCCGAGAGTCCCTGGTTTAAGTGTGTTTGCAATCCCAGCTCAGCCCCCAGTTCTCTGTAGCTAAAGTATAGGAAGCAGGCCCTTTCTTGGTTCTGGTAGATGCTGATTAAGAGGAAAGGGTCAACAGTCGCAGCTCACTATCAGACAAATTCAGCACTTGTCATTTCCAAGGATACAGCTTCTTTATTACCCGTAAAATAAAATTACATTCCACAGATGCCAGATCCTCCTATCACTGGCTTACAGATGGGTTTCTTGCCAGACAACAAATGCTGCTGCCAGGACTCCTGCTCTGACATTCTGATAAGGTTGGAGGCATGCCTTAGAAGGAAACAACATTCTTAAAGCAAATGATTGTTCCACGGTGGCCTTCCGACACTGTCCATATGCAATGAAGTAGTTAAGTCAATAAGATCTGAAGCACAGGGTCACTCTGCTTCACTTCAGTCAAAAATAAGATGACTTATCTCCTGCTGCTTTTTATATAGTATGATGCCAGTGGCTCGGCTATGTAGTGTCACTACAGCATAGCTCCCTACAATCTTCGAGAGGAAGTGTAAGTGATACATGGGCTATGTATGATGTATTAAAGAAAGCGGGACTATAATGTGATATATTGAACATGTCTACTGATTATTTATATTGTGTTTAATCCTTAGAATTTGTATAGTTATAAATACCAATGATTTTTATATGTGTTATACATATTTTGTATCTCAATATATTATGGAGTTTAGTATGTAGAATTTGCATTATTCTAAGCACACATACACCTTTTGTGATAGATGGAAATGCCAGCATTGGTAGTTTGCTCACAGGTAAATACCCACATTTCTAGTCCTTAGTTGCTTTCAAATGTCAATCGCAGCATGCATTCCTACGTACTGCAAAAACATGACCATCTTAAACAACAAAATCAGAACCTGTCTTTATTGCACTGTGAGAACGTGAAAAGTAGAAAAGCTTGTTTGGTCCTGGGAAGAGGAGGGTAACCTGGAATCAAGGAGTTAGCAGGCTACTTAACAAATTTTATAGGCACAAAGATGTCCTTGAAATCAGTGAGTGTTTTGTTCAGGGAAACCATGAAAGAAATAAAGCCATGTGTCCTAGTTTTGAAATGAATTTTTGTTCACTGCATTGACAGTATTTATTGCTCAATGCCTTTTAGCAAGTGCAGGCATGAGAGTGCCTTGAGTTCTTGTAAAATTTGGGGAACAAAGTGTGAAGAGAGAAAAGAGAAAGAGAGAAATGGAGGAATGGACATTAGAGACTGTCTTCAGCTTATGGCTTCATAGGTTTATAGACCATTGGTTCATTCATATTGTTTCCTCAAACTGTTCATATTCATTGAAACAGCATGCAAGTATAGTACCTGGTAGAAAGTAGCTGCTCAGTAAATACTAGTTCTGTCACTTCTTTCCTGGTTAATGACATCA
The DNA here is from genome assembly GCA_001685095.1 of Ellobius talpinus. Lineage (NCBI taxonomy): Eukaryota > Metazoa > Chordata > Mammalia > Rodentia > Cricetidae > Ellobius > Ellobius talpinus. The sequence continues at coordinate 10,314 of LOJH01039487.1, read as the reverse complement.
CTAGACATCAGAGTTCAATGAAGCACCCACTTCAGTAAAAAATAAACAAAAAATAGGGCCAGGAGGTGGTTCAGTCAACAACGCACTTGCTGCACAGGAAGACCTGAGTTCAGATCTCTAGAACCCACAGAAATATGAACACTGTAGCATGTGTCTGTAATCCCATCACTCAATGGTAAAATAGAAAGTGGGGACAGGACAATCTCTTCAAGTTCACAAGCCAGTTAACCTGGTGCAGACAGTAGTGACAGACAGAACAAGACCTTGTCTAAAGCATGGTGGGAGCAAGGTAATAGCACCTGGAGTTGCCCTTTAACCTCCACACATGAGCTGTGCTATACACATATTCCCATACTCACATATATGAATAAATATGCACATATATGCATACACACATACACTCACAAGATATTTTTATAGGGGAATTGCAAACTAAAAATACCCCGAATCCTTAGAAAAGCATGAAACAGCCTTAGAGTGGTAAATCCTGTGGTATAAAGGAAAGCATGACTCTAGATAAATCCATACAAATTTTGAACATTCAATAGTAGGATATAAAGCATGAGAAGACAGTATTCAATGTGTGTTGATAGTACATCTGTTAAGAGTCACATAGGTGTACTCAGTGTCTTAGCAAGAGAGGCCTCCTCATTGATACAGAAGACCTAAAGGTCCTGAGGAGACATTGTCACCTAGTGCTACTTGTTTGGTACCATTGCTACTTTCAGCATTTTGTTTATTTACTTAGTGTTGAATCAACTCAGATGCGAAAGAATTTACCCAGGGGCCACATTCATGAACAGTGTATTAAACCCTATATCAAAGGCTTGTTTCCTGGTAGATAAACATTTTCTTCTGTGGTACTATTCTTCATGAGATAAAAACAAAATAGTGTTTCAGGGGAGTGGGGAGGAATGAGGCGCAAGGAGCATAGCACTTGGCCCCAAGCCAGATGGCGAATAGCTCTCAGGTAGTGCCCTGCCCTGCTGCATAGCAATCCAAAGAAGAAATAGCTGTTTAATAAATACTTTATTTTTTAGATTTATTAATTTGTTTATTGTGTATGCAGTGTTCTGCCTGGATGTGTGCCTGCACGCCAGAAGAGGGCACCAGGTCTCATTATAGACGGTTGTGAGCCACCGTGTGGTTGCTGAGAATTGAACTCAAGCCAGTGAGTGCTCTTAGCCCCTGAGCCTTCTTTCCAGCTCTGGATAATTGTTTTATCCATTCATCAGACCTTCTGATTTTTGTTTGTTTACAAATTAACTGCCTAATAGTAATTTGGCTATGATAATTTAGGTCATTTAATTCACTTTTGCCTTTTCTTTCACAATATGGGAGAAATATAAATTATTCATCCTTCCACTTACACTTGTTAATGCCACCTAACTAGGGAGTTCAGGTGTGTGAAAAGGTTAAATGAACTTGATTCATCTATGTTCTACAATTGCCACACTGGGAATACTGAGATGCTGAGCTCCTATGACATGCTACATTTCTCAGATAAGCTGGGTCACTTCTTTGTGATGAGTGATATGACTTAAGATGTGTGTCCCCAGGGGATCACTATAAGGACCTGTCTGAACTTCTGAAATATAGGAACTAAAAGTTGGTGAACATAAATGCTTGCAAGGCACCACTGAGCTATGGAATTAGTAGGACTGTGGGTTTATGGTCAGATCTGGGTACTGAGAATTGGTGACTAAGAACTGGAAAAGCATTAATAATAAAGAAAGGGAGGACGTAAAGCAGGAAATGACTGAGTCAGTTTTACATGCAAATTCTAGGATGAGACACTTAGTGAGGCTGAAGCTGGATTAGAACAGCCACCATCAAAGAGGAGAGTCTGGAAAATGAAGCTCTCCCTTAGTGGTGGTGCTCTGACACACATGATGAAGGCAGGAACCTGGTAATTAATTGGTTGTAGATATGAAACAGATTATTCTCACCATGTATGAGAGCTACCCAGTAAATAAATAAGCTAAGTGGACCAGCATATAAGAGCTCATCGTAAATGGAGGAGTAGCAAAAGTAATCTTGTTTCAGAAATCAATAGAGATTCCCGGTGTCAAGTCTCAAGGAATGGGCTGTACTCATGTTCCCTCTCAGTGTGATGATTCCGAGGGCTCTACCAGCTTTGGAGAGGATTCCAGCCAGCAGATGTAAAATCAGAGTCTGTAATCTGGCACTCCAGATACCAGGTATCAAATGACAAGCAGATTTTTTGGCAGAACCCATCTTGGAAGGTTAAACTTAATACCAAATCAAGCCCAGTCATATAAACTGCCCAAATGCATCTGAAACTTGGGTTCAGTGGACACAAAGCTTTCCAGAACTCAGGATCATATACTATGATTTCCAAGTTTGCAGCTGTGAAACTATTTCTGGACCCTTTGACATGTATTATACCAAACCATATTGCAATGTATACATCTACATACCATCTAACATGGCAGGGAAGGCTGGCTGTCCACCAAAGATCCTGGCTCCATTTACATTGCTTCCAAGAAGCAGATGACAAGCCAACACATCTTAGTTGTCTTGACTTAAATGGCAATGCCTACACAGAACTTGCCAAACAGAGTGATGGGATTACTTCCCGCCAAGTTAGTTAAAAATCCAGTGTCTCTCTCTGTCCTCTCCTCTATCTGTTTGCTGAAGCCAGAGGACAGTGCAATTCTATTGCAAAGTTGAGCTATACATGGAAGGACTGTGCGAAAATGGAATGAGATGATTACCCCGTAAAATGCTTGAAAAGTGAATCCCATGTGATACTAAATCAGAGTGCTAAGAGTTCTGAGTCATTATTAACACCAACCTGTTTGCTCTTTGACCCTTCCTTACATGTACGAACCGTATTCTAGTTACCAGCCCCCACATATCATCTCACATCTCCTTCCAACCTCTGTCAGTTCAGCTTCCTCCCTAAGATTCTCTTTGCCACATGCTTGTCTTTTTACTTTGTTTTGTGCTCCCCTAAGTATAAGCAGGGCTGTCTGTGTGACTGTGGGTTTGGAACTATCCACTGGAGCATCATGCATGCACCTGTGAGTAGACAACTAAAAACCATGACTTTCTCACTCCCAGAATCTGTCCTTAGCCAAGAGTTTAGCAGGTGGAGTTCCATGGGCTCTCCCTACATCCAAGGCGGACTGTCTCATGCAGGCCCGATGACAGTAACAGCACCTTCGTTATTATTTCAATGGCTGTGGAGTATCCAAAAGATGGCATGTAATAGTCACTCTCCCCGATTTTTAGAAAAATTGGCACCCGAGTTTGGCTATCAGAAATGATAATGAGTTCTGATTCATCGCTTGCCTCTGGAGTATGAAAATAAATAAAGCCAGAGCTTAACCGGCATTGCCTGACACCTGGGAGAGATTAGAGCAGACGGTGCCAATCAGATGTCATAGCTTGAAGCTGTTTCTGTGGCATGTCAGAAGTTGAGTCTAATTTTCACTCTGTGTGTGTGTGTGGCAGGGTCACAAACTCCACCTGCTGGTACAGATAAGGATGGGTACTGATACACACTTCCTGTCTCCCATAACGTGAACCCAGGGCACAGACAGGACTGAACCTTAGATGCATAGTTATTAGTGGCTGACAAAGAAAGGAACTAGGGAGGACAATGCCTAATATGAATGGATATTCAAGGATAAGCTTCTGAAGTCCTTTAACAATGTAGTTAATCTGACCATCAAATTGCAAAATTACATCAAATTATGTTATTTCCTAATCTTTTCATCAGTGTGGTAAGTTTGAATTATGCTTCTTTTAAGAATGCTATGCTGTATCCTGGGGACCTCAGAGAAACCCTAGTCATACATCATAGGTAGAGGATGCATGGTTTCTTACCACAGACCTGTCCCTTATGAGACCCTTCTCACCTCTCAGCTCTGAAGAATTAGACACTGAGAAATACACATGGCCAGGTGGGAGGGAGGGGGAGGAATCCAAGACATAACTCCCTTGTCATTCCTTAGAATGCAATTTTGTTTAGCATTTAACTGTCTTCCCTTGAAGAACAAATTATGCTCTCCTAAAATGAACGCCAATCTTTTAGCCCACAGAGAAAAGGCAACAAAGAGCCAAATATCCACTCATCACAATGAGCTTAAATGAAGCATGGATTTAAGCTGTTCTTATGTGTATAACCCATGATCTTTATTGGAGTTTACTTTGCATAATTACCTCAGGGAACTCTGAGAAATCCAGAGCTGCTCCAGAGACTTGATTCGTTATGTGCTGCTGTACCCAAGCAAGTAAATATAAATTGGAGGGGTTTGCCAAGCTCCCGGGGTTCAGGAATTATCACCACAAAGTGAGAATTGGAGCATCCTGGAGTCATTTGGGTATCTGACAATACACTCTGTGCCAAAGGAAAAATCAACAGACTATTTCTCTGCCTTGGAGAAAAATAGAAAGTTGCTGAGGGGGCAGTTAAGATTATGACAGTGGGCATTTTATGCAGATTTGTTTTCCCAGAGCTAATCTAGAGGACTTGCAAGTGTCCTTAAAAGAGCTGCTCTTTAGAAGAAGCGCAAGCTGTGAATGCTATGGGAAGAAATCAACTTGTCATAGAGTATGGAGAGACTCTGCTCCGAAGCATCCTCTGGGCTCATCACAGAGAAAGAGAGACACACAGGAAGTACAGGAAAGACCTGAAAAAAATAAGAATTTAAGACAAATCCAAGACATCAGAACCCCTCCCTGCCCCAGTATAAAGGAAACTTTAAGAGAATGAGCACTCAGTTCAACTAGCATGTAGAGAAACATGAGTCAAACTTTCTGCCAAGCAAGCCCCTGAACCTCTAACACCGCAATCCATATTCTAAGAATCTCTCCTTAGGTCAACAGGAATGTCAACCTCTTCTTGTAAGGGTTTTTTTCCCCTCTAATATATAAAATATTCATTAAATAACTTGGTGGATCTTAAATTCCGGAAACCCAGAAACTCTGGCAGGAATTCGAGTCATAGCATTGAGAAGATAGTCAGGAAATGAAGCCAGTGTGATCCTAGAATAGTTTGCATTGATAATGTAGTTGAGCGGCTGAATCCCAGTTTTATTTCTCAGAGGGGAAGCATAGCACAACCTGCACTTGGGAAATAACTTAGCTGGTGAAGTTCTTGTCTCCCAAGCATGAAGATTTGAGTTTAAGCCCCAGATTCCACACAAGAGTCCAGGGGTGGTAGCATGCAACTGTGATCCCAGTGCTGGGGGACTGAGTCAAGTGAGTGCCTAGGCCTTGCTGCATTCTAGCCTACTTGGTGAACTCCAGGCAAGAAAGAGACCCTATCTCAGAAGCAAGGTAAGTAACTCCTGAAGAATGACACCCAGAATGTCCTCCATATCCAGACACACATGCAGATACACACACCCAATCAGTACATTTCAATAAGTTAGGAGAAATGTTAGAGGTCATCTAAACTGGTATTTTTTAAAACCATTTCACTGTTCTATCTTGTTTCTCATATCCTCTGTGACTGTAACTGCTTCTCCTCCTCCTCCTTCTTGGAGTTCCTTAGTCAGATTCTCTAGAATTTTCAACCTAATAAACATGATCAAACTACCTACATAGCTTAAAGTTATCAGGACTCAGGATCAGGAATACCCCAACTAATAACTGAAGAACACTTGATAAATGTTGACTATATCAAATGTGGGAAAAGTCAAAGAGCAAGTTCCAAGATCTAAATTCCAAAGGAATCCTCACTGGCATAATCCTATGGACAAGATTATCTACTGTGTGTGACTGGAGGTTATGTCCTCATCTCTCTCTGCTCAAAACCATCTCCTTTACTGAAGCAAGGATTGATATTTTATCATAATTTGAGAAAAAGGAAATCTTCTGAAATTCTTTAGAATAAATGAACACCATTAATATGCAAAATATCATTAGTGGATTGATATATCAAAGCATCCATCTTAACAATTGCATAGAATTTCTGAAACAAAAGAGATGAGGGAATACATATAAGCAGGTGCATGTGAGCAGAAAGGAAAAAAAGGAGGGATGTATAGAAGTATTTTTTTTTTCATTTTATGGGTGAAAGAATAGAGTGAGTGAATGAACCAATCAGGCTCAAACATAAGGAGGGCAGGAAGACAATCCCTACAACTGATAACCAGGGAAGGACTGAATACAGGTGAACACTGGGCACTTGACAACAAAATCCACACAGGCAGTATGTGACCAGAATAAGGAGACAAGAAAGCAAAGGCCTTTACCAATTTCATTCTCATCTGGGCCAGGCTTGCCTAATTCTATTTCCAAAAGTTATATCAACATACTGACTGCTAGATCTGAAACCATTGTAAATTATTAAAACAAATAAGTACATATAAATGCAAATACACATACAAATCATCTGATTTCCTAGGCAGCATTTCTTTGCTTCTTTTTTGTTTGTGTATGTGACATTGTAAATGACTTTGAAAATAATCTTCACTCCCATCTATTGGGCTATATTCATTTCCTCAGAACAGGCACTGAAATCCTTGCATAATGTTCAGATGGATTTTGAGCTGCACTTATAAAACCTGCTAAGAATTCCATGATTGGGACTGAGTCAGGGTGATGTAATTAACTCTGCCATCATGCCCCTCTAGGTGGCTTCATATTTGTCAGCCTTTGGGCTTCAATTTTCAAAGCAGCTCCATGCCCCTGTGTAAAAACTGAACTCAGGGCTTTGCAGTGAATATTAAGTTCTTTCTGCCAGCTTTTACATGTATTTTTAAATCTCACTTTAAATTTTTTATACCCACATCTTGTTTTTCTTTCCCTTTGTATCTTTCTTCTCTTTTCCTTGGATACATGCAAATTGTTTTAAGGTATTGTTTGTGTGAGAGTAGCACAAAGCAAGGTTGAATTATGTGCCATTGTTAACGCCATTTCGAAGGTTAATAGCTCTCCTTGAGTTTCTTTATGACTCTGAACATTCCGCAGAGAAAATTCCCCATGCCCCACCCCCACATCACTGTGGTTGGCTCACATTAAAAGCAATACCCAATGTCAGATGCTGTACTTTCCTATTAGAGCCAGTGCTTGAGACTCTGTGGTTGTCTGGTTGGATTGACCACTATAATTAGCACACACTATGAAGCCTGCTCCCTTTTACATGCCTACCTCCCAAAATAAGTCTCTGCATTATCTTACTTTCTCTACGATATCAACATTTTTAACACATTTTCAGTGAATCACTGACAATTTAAATTTAAATGAGATTAATAACTTTGTGATAAAAGACACTGTTTAAAAACTTAAAGACATCATGAAAATGGACATTAACTGAAGCTTTATGCCTGCTAGTCAACTGAAAAAAAAACCTTTCCTTTAAGAAAAGAAGTAAAAAATAGTGATACAATTTTCACAAGAACAGTGTTCTGTCTGCGGAAATTTGTTATTGTAAGAATGTCTAAATGCCTGCCTCATAGAAGGTTTGAATTTAAAATGTGAAATCTCAACTAATCTAACGGGCTCACAATCCCACAGAGATGTAATTACATTTTCTCTTCTTCAATTTCTAATTTCTTCAGACTCCCAGGTTGCTACAGCAGAGCTACAAAAATCTGGCATATTCAAAACTCGGGTTCTTCTTTGGTGACCTTCTATTTGTTTCTCTTTTCCAACAATAAAAGCCCGATGCAAGCCAACGAAGATAATACCAGGGGCCTGGATTGGCTAAAACCTAGGAATACCCTCTGTCTTATTACAACTCCCACTTGATAGGACATTAAGCAATTCTGTATCACCTCAAAAACAAACTGATAACAATTTCTGCTATGTACATGCAATATTTTGATTAAAGTTCTTGTTAATAATAATAGTAAAAACCAAGGTTAACAACCAGCACAATCATTTTTGAGATTGCATAAGAAAATGTTACAGTGTGTTCCTGTAGTCATCAAAGTGGTGCTTTCTAGAAACAAAACAACTTGTTCATTAACCCTATTACCCAGCCAAGGATAAAAGTTGATTCTGGTTGCTTGCTTCTTTCTCTCTCTTATTCATTCAGCTGGATGATGGGATTCAGGTGCCTTGGTGCTGGCAGAAATCAACAGAGTTGAAGATATTCCACTTTTTATAAGAAGGACCTTGGTTTGTATAAACCATTTATGTATGTATGTATGTATTTATTTACAAAAGCTTATCGAGTTCCAGAAGCTTCAGCACCTTTAAACAGAAAATGCAACTGTCCCAGTAAGGACTTGCCAACTGTGTCTCTTAAAAATATAACAGAAGAATCACATTCTGCATATTCAAAGAGATAAAGTACCCCCAGAATGAATAAAATGCATCAAAAAGAACATTCTCCTTGATGTCTCAGGGCAAGCCCTTCTCCATTGCAAGGATGTGTTGCCAATCAAAATTTATCAAGTCATGTCAGTTGGCAGTCAGGGGGATGTCTATAACCTGGCTTATGTGGATATACTGAGTGTCACACTGCTGGATTGAAAGGGAGAAAAAAACAAAGCAAGAATATGAGTTGTAGCTAATGAATTATGTTATTAAGACTGCTCTACAAGAGCAAGTAAAAGGATCTTTAGTTTTGACTCATTGATGGAATCTTTCAAATTTGCAAGTCATCCAAGCTCAGCCTTAGGTCATGATTCTTCTAAGACATCTCCCCAAGCCTAAGATGGCAGCAATCATGGAGCTTGGGCTTTTATCACGTAAAACTAAAATTTATGAAAAGTTCAAATTTCTCACTTCCCTAGGAATGCCTCTTGATGAAGATTCATTCATTTGATGACTGATTGATGCAAAGCCATTGAAAAGAAAAAGGAGAAATATCATACTGAAATTACATAGCCCTGAAGGAAACTATGATTGTAGATCTAGCACGGAGTCCATTTTCATGATGGATTAAATTATAAAGGAAATGAATATTAATTTCAGTAATCGTGTTAACAAAGTAACAAAGTAATTGCCTTACACTGAAGCAATATTAAAAATCATGTATCATTTTGTAGGAATAATGGAAAGGGCATGAATATATTCTTAAATCACTGCCTAGGCAATTAATAAATATAACGAGATAATTTTGCCTTCTAGCAATAGATAGAAATAACCAGCACCCTAAGAGAAATTGATAGACATATCCAAGTGTCTCTGCAGCTCATTACGGGAGGAACTGTCTGAGTGCCACACTCAGGTACACCTGCACACACAGATGATAAGTTGCCACCTGAGGCTTGGCTTTGAAAGAAATCAGAAGAAAGGAAAGCATTGTTTTTTAATGTGTGTGTTCAAGTGTTTTAGAAGGGAGCACATCTACTATCCAGAAAACAACAGAATGACATTCCTTTTTTAAAGTCAACCTTCTTTTAATGAAAGTAATCTTACACACAGCAGGAATTTCAAAAATGTAGAAGCTATGATTTACTTCACCAGCCCACCAATCAACTAAGACATCAGCATATTTCTTTGTTCTTATGGGGGTGAGGAATCCAAGGGCAGCATCTAGTTTCATGGCTTTGTTTGTTTTCATTATTATGTTCACGTGGAAATCCATCTGAATCAAGTTAAAAAATGACTGGTAGTTATCAAAGTTAGTTGATGTTGAGTGACAGATAATTTTCTAATACGTTGGGAAACAGCTAGCTTACACAAACACTAACAAAACACCCATGAGTAATGAAGTGTGAGGTTACAATGCTACTAAGAAACAGTACTTAGCACTACTATAGTTTTATGAGAGTGTCGTTGTACAGTGGCTCGTCACTGACCAAAATGTTGCTATACACTTACTTGACTGTATACTAGGGATGCAAACATGCCTCTTCTACCTACAAAAAAAAATTGCCATTGCTAACAACCATGAACTTAGAGAATCCTTTATGTCCTTTGTGTTGTCATAGTTGCTTTAGACATGGGAGTACTCATCCAGGAAAAGAAAAAAGTAAGATCATATCAACTGAATTCTTCGGTTTTACTCTGTCAACCCAAAAAGTTGGTCAAATGGAAGAAAGATTGACTGATTGAAGGCTGTGTTCTGCGGCCATCTAGGTTATTTTACAGAACAGGGGATATTGCATACTAAGTTTCTCAGAAAGCTTATGATGAGGCTATCATGCAGGAAGTCTGTCACTCAACTTCCACAAAAGAGATAGAAGGAAGTAGGACAGCACAAACACAGAAGTACAGAGACCATGAAAATCCAAAAAAAGTCTCAGCTAACTTTGTAAGTAATGAAGGAGGAGGAGGAGGAGGAGGAGGAGTAGAAAGGAGAGAGAAAGAAAGAAAATTGAAGGAAGGAAGAAGGAGGAAGGAAGGAAGGAAGGAAGGAAGGAAGGAAGGAAGGAAGGAAGG
>LOJH01039485.1:0-14831 GCA_001685095.1 Ellobius talpinus | reverse complement strand
AAAAAAAAAAAGACAGGTCATTATGCTTTGTGGGCTTCCTTTTTACTTCTTAAGTAAATGAGATCTATATCAGTGTTATACATAGAAGATTTGAGATGATATGTTTATAAATAGATAGCACATGCTAAGAATTAATGACTACCTTGTTTTATCTCTGAAATTACCATAACCATTATCATTTATGAGGCATAGATTAAATGTCATCCTCTCTGCAAAATCCCCATTTTCTCCCATGGCATTTCACAATGCTATGAACATAATGTCACCATGATAATTTTGTTATGTTTGTCTCAGTCACTGTTTGAGGAAGACAGATTCTTCCCAGCCCAGAAAAGCAAACATTAATTGAAATCCTACTATGTTCAGAGTGTGTGAACCATATCATAGTTTGTAAAGAGTTGTAAATTTAGTTTTGAAGAGATTGAGCCCTCAGGCAGGTTATGGCTACACCATCACAAGACTTGCTCACACAAGCTGTAGACAGCACGGGTATATTTTTCCACTTTGCAAATTAAGAGACGCTTAAGGATAGAGAATTTTCCAGTACGTAGGTCCCTGTCCCTAGCATGTCTGTGTCTCTCACAGCTGTTGCTTCCTAGCCCTCTTAATAAAATTCAAATCGCCTAAACAATGGATGCTAACTCTCGAGCCCACTTCCTCCCTCTTCTGAGAACTGCCTTGGTCCAAAAATTCCCCAAATCAACTGAACTTCCGCTAACCTCTCTTGCCTAAATTCAGAAAATCTGTCTTTCCCAAGTCAGAATCCTCCTTCCGAACCTTCTCTTTGTCTGCATTTTTTAATATGCTAGTGTGCCCTGGTTGTTTTTTCTCACTGGAGAAGGCAATAGACCATGGTAAAGTTATATTTTGGGACCTTAAATTAAAAAAAAGTTAAAGGTAAAAAAGTTTTACTACAAAACATTTCTGTTTGTAATAAACTGAACTAGAAGAATACATGAAATGACCAATGTAGCATTCATTTTCTACAGCCATGTTCAGCTTGAATTCTTGCTGTCCTTCAGTCCTTATGTCTAGTTGTACATTTGAGCTTATGCTGAAGGTCATATGCCACTTAAAACGAAAAGATCAGCCTTAAGCTTTGAGTTTCAAGTTAGCTTAAAAAATCGTTTCATAAGGCAAAAATCTTAAAAAAAAACAAAAAAACCCCATCTTGCTACATTTCCACCCCTAAACTCCTAAAGCTGTTCTTAATATAACAGCACTGAGGCATATGAGCACAGAAGAAGTTCATCAGAAACCACACTGTGGAGAAGAGTAGTGTAGGGTGTAGGGAGAGCTTGAAGGAGGCTAGACCAGGGTCAGGATGTTGCCTGCATCACAGAAGAGAAACCTAGCACTCACTTCCCTACTGGGCAGACAATGAAAGAGGGTGTAGAGACCCCACTCCTCATATGAAGCACTACTGCAGTGGTTCTCAACCTGTGGGTCGCAACCTCTTTACGGTTGAATAAACCTTTCACAGAAGTTGCCTAAGACCATTGGAAAACACATTATGATTCATAACAGTAGCAAAATAACAATTATGAAGTAGCAATGAAAATAATTTTATGGTTGAGGGTCACCACAACACGAGGTGTTAAACACTGTATTAAAGGGTCACAGCATTAGGAAGGTTGAGAACCACTACTGTATTGGAAGACTTCTCAGTTGTGCTGGCCAGGAATCAGCGGCATGGTGCGAGGGCAAAGAGAAAGCCCAGCACTTCTAGCTTGCCATTGCTTTGTTTGACCTCAAATTTCCATATTCTGCAAGGTCATGGTAACTGCCATGGGGACAGTGTTCTAGAACAATCTTGGTGTCAGAACTAAACTACAGAGCAGAGGTAATGTCAAGTCTTAGTAGCAGGTACCAATATGAAGCAAAAAGAGAAAAACTCTGGAAGGACTCACTATCTGGGCTCTTTCAATTAATAGAGAAGTAGGTGTGTACTGAGTGAGGGTTGATGAGCAATCAAATGATAACGGACAGGCTGCCAGTGCTAGCATGTGGTATAAACATCTCTGTACCCAATCTGGTCCAGTACAGCTTGAGCCAGGAAACATGACTGTGGTTGTGAGGGAGCAAAGAAAGGGCAGATACACAGACAGAAAAGCTGGGCTGGGCTGTGTGAGCTCTGATGGGGCAGAACAACTACATGGCTACCAGGAACCACAAGTCTATTATTCACAGGACAGGGCCAGGACTTAGCTGGCCTCAGCAAGGGGTCTCTGCAGGCAAGCAGTTTCAGGCTGTAAACATCTGGGCGGAGGAAGCTGCAGCTGCTGGATTTTGCACACTCAACATTCACACTGGCACCAGAGGAAGGAAGGCTTTGCCATCCTTCTGAGTCTGATCCATATAGGGAAGGCCTTGTCCCATTCCCCTGGTTCTGAGGTACCAGGGTCCTTGACATGGATGCGACCATGCCAATAATACAATTCACTCTGGGCTTCCTCTGTTCCCCATACCTGGAGGGCATCTAGGTGGAGAAAATGAGAAGCTTGAAGACTTTTCAGGAAGATAAGTTTGAGTTACATTTAAATGGAAAGTTGACTTTAAAAAAATATTGTTTGTTAAGCCCAAGAAGCATTAGAGGTTTAAAGGAGATCAGTTTACAAAACCCTTTGTTGTTAAGTATCTGAGCTGCAGAATGACTGTATACCTCCTCCCTCAGGAGTTAATATCACTGATAGAGATGATGGGATACTTCCCTTCAAGTCATTGGTCAGAAGAATCCAAGAGACTTCCCAAACAATATAGGCTCTTCCCGTTGCTCTTGGTTGCCTTCCAGAACCTGAACATAAGATCTTATTGCTGAAGACACCAGACACTTCGGACGCAGGACTTGGAGGAACTGAGCTGGAACTGACCTGGAGCCTCCTCCCTGAGGACTGGCTCTCACGGCATCTGAAGGTGCTGTACCAGCTTCCAAGGAAGAAAAGCAACCACTAGTTCTACCCATCTGAAGCCACCAACCACAACGACTCGCACGACAAGACAGACCCAAGGGTGTAACAGAGGCAGTTATATCTCAGGGGTAATCAACAGCCACCTTGCTGGACTAAAGCACACTCAGTGAAGGGAGCGTCTTCCTGGCAATGTAAGCCTAGTTAGCTAACCTGTGGCTGGTGAGGCGCCGGGCCCTGGAGAAGAACCTACTATTGTCGCTTTCTAAACCAGTTTAATTCCCAACTGCATCCCAAATACTTATCCTTAATATCAACAGATAAGTGTAGCTCTCACCCCTCATCAAAGAAGTTTCTTTTTGCAGTGGGCAGAGACCATCGTAGAAATCCTACTGATCAAAATGCAGGGAACAACTAACTGTCTGTGGGTGCCCAGCCCCAACTGATACATCTACAACACAACCCCTACACTACACCTAAGGCTCAGGGAACATTGTGGAAAAGGGATCTGAAAGAATGTAAGAATCAGAGGATCAGAGCAACTGCAAAGACATGTCGCCCATGACTGGCAGAGAGTCGCATCCACGAAATTTCAGTATACAGTAGCTGTGACAAGGCCTGCACAATCACAATACCAGTTGACATGCCAGTGTAGACTGGGAAAATTCACAATGTTCAACCTCTAGATGAAGAGCTACAGACAACCGAAAGTCACCGAGAGAGGGAGAATCAATGTTCTCAGGAGTGAGCTCCTTGCTAAGTTATTTAATCTCAAGTAATCATCTTTAAACACACATACATGTGAGTGACTCTAAATGGACTTAGCAGGTTGTACTAATATAGACCCTCCTCACGTGTGCATAGAGCAGTAATAATTAAAAAAGAAAAGGCCACGAAGTTGAGAGGGAGTAGGGGTTCATAGGAGTTAGAAGGGGAAGAGTGAGGGGTGGAAATGGTGGAAATAGAGTATTTATGTATGAAATCATCAAAAAGTAAAATAAACTAAATGCTAAAAATAAAACTAATTAAAAGCAAACAAAACTCTACTATAATATTTTGTCTAACACCAAATTACACAAAGTATACTTATAATAAGTATACTTTAGTTTCCCCTATTTGGATGAATATCTGATATCTTCAAAAAGTTATTTCCAAATGGTTAGGAAGCACAAAAATAAGTACCAGAAAGTTTCTTGTGAATGCTCAATAATGGCTTTCTGGTTTAAATAACAAATAAACAAACAGATTTAAGTTCATCCATAGAGAGAGTGTCCTGCCTGAACTTGAATTTCAATTTCTCTTGTCTTGACTCTCAGATTCCATCTTGCTTCTGGAATACTTGCTTACTGACTACAGTATTGACTTTGGTTATTTTTCTCTCCTGAGTCATGTAGAAAAGTTAGTAAATTTTTGCTAAGACTTTGATATACCCAAGGAATCTTGATTGACAAGCAATGAAGACCTTGTGCGTGCTCTGGGCAATAAGCACTGTTCTGTAGTTTAAGGCCTTTGCCTTGCATATTCAGAATAATAATCAGCCGCCTTCTGTCATGTGTGCCATGACAATTAGAACTCACCTTGGGTATCTCTATAATCATGCTGAGTTCTATGTCAAACAGAAATCTTCCTGTTTCTGATTATTTTGCCCCAGATGTACCCGGATCATATTTTAAAGCCAAATCTCCTTTTCTTATTTCCTGTCCACATTTCTAACTTCCCCAGACCCCTGGATAATTTATCTACTGCACTAATATTTACAGTTAAGGAAGTATAGACATAACCCTTTTCTCTTTGGGCTCAGGAAATGTCTCCAATCATTTTTCAATCACTTGTGGTCCAGAGAGAGCCTAAACATGCCTTTTCTGTGGGAAATTTAATCCATATGTTTATGATTAATTTATATGTATCATTAAATTGGTGTTTCTAAGACATTTCATTTGGCGAGCTATTTGTTTCCTTTATCTTATAGGAGTTGGTATGGGTTTGCACTCAGGTGCTTTTCAGTCCTGGCAAAATCCTGGAGAAGTTGTAAATATTTGAGATGCATTCTGCCCATATAGTCATTGACACACAAATGCACAAATACTGTCAATTAAGAGGTAACAAGGGGAAATCAACAAATTGTGGTTAATGTGCCTTTAGGCAACATCATAATTGTTCCTCAAAGTGGAGTATAGCTTCTAATGATTGATTTATTAAAAAATAAAATATTTCAATTTAGGCACAGATGATTTAATAATTTTCTACTTTGAACTATCATGCCATAATATTTCCTGCTTCCAATTTCTTTATTTCCTAAAAGGAAACACTAATTTTTATAACTTGGGAGAACCAAGGAAATGAATTTTTACTGGGGACATTAGAGAAGATGTCAATGAGGCAAAACTTTAATGATTTATGAATCATAAATTATGAATAAGCAGTTCCAAATGAAGACATGCAAGCTATGAGTATCTACTTGAAAACAGAATTAATAAAACAAGACAAATCTAGATCATTAAAATCTTTGAATACCAGGCTTAGCCTCTCAGAGTTCTGTATCAGCAAGAGGTATTTGACAAAGGTATCTTAAGAAGAGAGAAGGCACAATTAGGCCCCTGAATGATACTGTGGAGGAAAGATTAGAAGTGGAAGAAATACAGGAAGATAGGAACTGAGGAAATATAGCAGATAGGAAGTGGGAGGAAATACAGGCAGATAGGAAGTGGGGGAAATATAGGCAGATAGGAAGTGGGGGAAATACAGGCAGATAGGAAATGGGAGAAATACAGGCAGATAGAAAGTGGGGGAAATACACGCAGATAGGAAGTGGGAGGAAATACAGGCAGATAGGAAGTGGGGGAAATACAGGCAGATAGGAAGTGGGAGGAAATACAGGCAGATAGGAAGTGGAAGGAAATACAGGCAGATAGGGGAAGTGGGGGAAATACAGCCAGATTGGAAGTGGAAGGAAATACAGGCAGATAGGAAGTGGGGAGAAATACAGGCAGATTAGAAGTGAGGGAAAATGCAGGCGGATTGGAAGCTTCACCAACAGAATACAAGAGATGGAAGAGAGAATCTCAGGTGTTGAAGATATGATAGAAGAAATGGATAAAATGGTCAAAGAAAATGTCAAATTTAAAAAAAAAATCCTGATAGAAAACATCTAGGAAATGTTTGACACAATGAAAAGAACAAACTTAAGAATAAAAGGAATAGAAGAAAATAATTCCAGTTCAAAAGCCCAGAAAATATTTTTAACAAAATCATAGAAGAAAAATTTCCTAACCTAAAGAAGGAGATGCCTATAAAGGTAAAGGAAGCATACAGAGCACCAAATAGATTAGACTAGAAATGAAAGTCCTTCCACACACGATAATCAAAACACTAAATACACAGAACAAAGAAAAACTATTAAAAACTGCAAGGGAGAAAGACCAAGTAACATATAAAGGCAGATTAGAATTACACCTGACTTCTTGGCGGGAATTTTAAGTGCCAGAAGGGCCTGAATAGTTGTGCTGCAGACTCTGAGAGACCACAGAGCCAACCCAGACTATCATACCCAACAAAACTTTCAATCATCATAGATGGAGAAAATAAGATATTCCGTGGTAATGTCAAAGTTAAATAATATCTATAAATCCAGCCCTACAGAAGGTGCTAGAAAGAAAATTCCAACCTAAGGAGATTAACTACACCCATGAAAATACAGATAATCAAAAGAAGGAAAGTGCACATACACGTGTATACACACACACACACACACATACACACACACATCACTACACTACCACCACCGCCACCTGGCATCACCACCAATAACAACAACAACAGCAACAAACAGGAATCACCAATCATTGGTCATTGATTTCCTTGTGATACTTACTCCAAACTTGACCATATACTTGGACAAAAAACAACTCTCAACAGATAAAAGATAACTGAAATAACTCGATGCTTTGTGTCTGACCCCCACTGGTTAGAGTTGGATATCAACAACTGGCACACGAGAAAGCTTACAAACTCATAGAAACTGAACAACTCTCTACTGAATAAAAATTGGGCCAAGACAAAAATAAGAAAAAAATGAAGACTTTCTAGAATTCAATGAAAAGGAATACATAACATACCCAAACTTATGGGACGTAGTAAAGTGGTTCTAAGAGGCAAGTTCATAGCACTGTTTACAAAAAACCCCAATAAAACCTGGTGATATTTCACACTAGCAACTCAACAGCACACCTGAAAGCTCTAGAACAAAAAGAAACCACACCCAAGAGGAGTAGATAGCAAGAAATAATCAAACCCAGGGCTTAAATGAATAAAATATAAACAAAAGAACAACAAAAAGAATCAATGTGACAAAGAGTTGGTTCTTTGAGAAAATCAAAAAGATAGACAAATCCTTATCCAAACTAACTAAAAGAAACAGGGAAAATATCCAAATTAACAAAATCAGAAATAAAAAGGGGGACACAACAATGAGAAAAATCCACAAAATCATAAGAACAGATTTTAAAAACAGGTATTTCACCAAATTAAAAAATCTGAAAGAAATGGATAATTTTCTTTATAGATATCACTCACTAAAGTTAAATGAAGATCAGATAAATAATTTAAATAGACCTATAATCTCTAAGGAAATAGAAGCAGTCATTAAAAGTCTCCCATTCTTAAAAAAAAAGCTCAGGACCAGATGGTTTAAGCACAACTTTCTACCAGACATTAAAAGAAAGGTAGTACCAAACCTCCTCAAATTATTCCACAAAACATAAACAGAAAGAGCACTGCCCAATTCATTTTATGAGGCCATAGTTACCCTAATACTGATACCACATAAAACCCAACAAAGGAGATTATAAAACAGCTTCTATTATGCACACATAAGCAAAAATAGTTAAATACTTGCAACCCAAATCTAAAAACACATAAAAAAGATCACCCACCATGATCAATAGGCTCAATTCCAGAGATACAAGGATGGTTCAATATAGGAAAATGAACAAATGTAATCCATAGTGTAAACAAATTGAAAGACAAAAAACCCCACTTGATCATCTTATTAGATTTAGAAAAGACCTTTCACAAAATCTAACACCGCTTTGTGATAAAAGTCCCAGAGAGATCAGGAATACAGGGGACATATCTAAATAAAGGCAGCTTAAAGCAAGTCTATAGCAATTATCAAACTAAAAAGAGATAAACTCAAATCAGTTCTGCTAAAACAGGAATAAGAAAAGGTTGCCCACTCTCTCAATATCTATTCAATATAGTACTTGAAGTCACAGGTAGAAAAGTTAGACAACTGAAAGAATCAAGGGCATATAAACTGGAAAGGAAGAAATCAAAGCATCATTATTTGCAGGTGATTTGTTAGTATACAGAGTATCTGGATACAAAATCAACTCACAAAAACCAATATTTCTCCTACAGACAAATGGACTGATAAAGAAACCAGAGAAACAACACCTTTTATAATAGTCTCAAATAATACAAAATATCTCTGTGTGACTCTAAGCAAGCAGGTGAAAGACTTGTGTAATAAAAACTTCGTCTTTGAAGAAAGAAATTGAAGAAAATGTTAGAAAATGGAAAGATCTCACTTGCTCACGGATTGGTAGAATTAACATAGCAAAAATGGCCATGCTACCAAAAATCAATCTACAGATTCAATGCAATCCCCATCGAAATTTCAACATTTTTTTTACAAATCTTCAAAGGACAATTCTCAACTTCATATCAAAAACCAAAAATCCCAGAATAGCCAACATGATCCTGAAAAATAAAAGAACTGCTGGACTTCAGGTTGTACTATAGAAGCTATAGTAATAAAAGCTTCATGGTACTGGCATAGAAACAGACATGTTGATCAATGGAATTGAATTGAAGTCACAGACATAAACGCAAAGACCTATGGAAATCTTACTTTTGATAAATCAGACACATTGGAAAAAAGACAGCATCTTCAACAAATGGTGCTGATCAAACTGGATGTCTGCATACAGAAGAATGCAAATAGATCCTTATCTGTCACCCTGAGCAAAATTTAAGTCCAAATGTATCAAAGATCTCAACATAAAACCAGATACATAGAACCTGATAGAAGAGAAAGTGGGGAATAGCCTCGAACTCATCGATATAGGAGAAAACTTCCTGAACAGAACATCAATAGCTCAGACACTACTAAGATCAACAATTAAAAAATACAAAACTCACGAAACAGATCTTTTAGGCAAAGTACACTGAATGACAGAGTACTTTGTTATTCAGACAAAGTGGCAGCCTACAGAATGGGAAAAGATTTTTTTTATCAACTCTACATCTTTTTTTTTTCAAGATAGGGTTTCTCAGTTTAGCCCTGGTTGTCCTGGAACTCATTCTGTAGACCAGGCTTCTTGCCTGGAGTGCTGGGATTAAAGACCACCACCACCAGGCACAACTCCACATCTGATAGAGGACTAATATCCAATATATATAAAGAACTCAAGAAACTAGATGTCAAAAACAAAATAATCCAATTAAAAATGGGATACAGATCTAAACTGAATTCTTAATGGAGGAAACTCAAATGGCTGAGAAGTATTTAAAGAAATGTTCACTATCTTTTTATGTGATATTTACATTAATGTGTTATTTTTTATTTTTTTGTTTTTGAAATGTTCAGTATGTTTAGCCATTAGGAAAATGCAAATCAAAACTATTTGAGATTCCATCTTACACTTTCCAGAATGGCTAAGATTAGTAATACAAGTGACAGCTCATGCTGGCAAGGATGTGGAATAAGGGGAACACTCATCCATTGCTGGGGGGCATGCAAATTTGCACAGCCACTATGGAAATCAATATGGTGGGTTCCTCAGAAAATTGGGACTCATTTATCTCAGGACCCAGCTATACAACTCTTGGGCATATTCCAAAGGATGATTTATCCTACCACAAGGACACTTGCTCAACTATGTTCATGGCACTTTTTTTTTCATAGTAGCCAGAAACTGGAAACAACCTAGATTTCCCTCAATGGAAGAATGAATCAAGAAAATGTGGTACATTTACATAATGGAGTATTACTTCACTATTAAAAATGACATCATAAAATTTGCAGTCAAGTGGATATAACTAGAATAAAAAATCACCCCGAGTAAGGTAACCCAGACCCAGAAAGATATATGTGATATATATTCATTTTCATGTGGATATTAGCCATTAAATAAATGATAATGAACTTACAATTTGTATACAAAGAGAGGTTAGGCATAGAGGGAGGGACTAGGGGTATAGTGGGGGACACATCCCTGGGTGGGGAAAATAGATTTTGTGGGTGGACTGGAGGTGGGTAGGGACTGCAAGGGGAGGATCAGATGGGGAGAGGGTAGGAGGGGATAGCTAGAATCGAGGGGCATCTGAAGGATGACATGGAAACCCAGTGCAGTGGAAACTTCCTAAAATACATGAAAGAGATCCTAATGAGCTTTCCTAATAAGGCGGGGATATGGAGTCCCAGCTGGCTATCTCTTGCCACCAAACAAGGCTTCCAGTAGTGGAAATGAGCTGCATTCAGTTGAGTTGTTGGCCCAGGGCATCCATGTAAATCCTCAAACAACCCTGGCTGTTGTTTAGACAATGCAAATTTATAGCAGGGCCCCATTGCCAAGGACAACATCCACACAATTCATTGAACATGGAGAAGTCTAGCTGATGCTTACATGGAGTCTTTGCCCGTACATTATAGTGTCTTTGGTACAGGAAGATACTCTGTAGGCTCCCAAAGGAAAAAAAAACATAAATCCCAAACCCGGCCACAAAATCTTTGACCTACAATCTCTCCTCCCTGCAAGATAAGCTAGAGTAACAGTGGCACAGACCTTGTGGGAGTGGCCAGCCAATGTCTGATTTGACTTAAGGAGAACTCCATGAGTCAGAACCCATACTCAGCCCTGCTTGGATGACTAGGAACCAGAGACTGAATAGCCCAGAGACCTAGAGTAAAACTAAATACTACAGGTCTAAGTACAAGCAAACAAACTCAAAGGCTCAATAAAGTGGCTCCTAACGATAATCTCATAGATCAGTGCCTTATTCAGTCCTCATTAGAGAAGCTCCGTCCAGCAGCAGATGGGAATAGATGCAGAGACCCACAGTCAGACATTACAAGGAGAAAGAGACAGAGTCCTTGGGATACACTGCTCTAAATAGGATGTCTCCATCAAATCCCTCTCTTCATAGCTTAGGGAACTCTCAGAAGAGGAGGCAGAAAGAGTATAAGAGCCAGAGGGGGATGGAGGACATAAGGAGACCAAGGCCGTCTAAATCAAATAAGTAAGGCTCATATATACTCACAGAGACTGAAGCAGCGAGCACAGGGTCTATGTGAGTTTGCACCAGCTTCTTTGCATATATATTATAGTTTTCAGAATAGTATTTTTATGGGACTCCTGAGCATTTGAATGAGTCTCTGATTCTTGTGCCTGCTCTTGGGCTCTTTCTCTTCTGTTGAGTTGCCTTGTCCAGCATTGATGTGATGGTTTTTGTTTTATCTTATATTTTCTTTTGTTATGTTTGGTTGCTATCTCTTAGAAGCCCATTTTTTTTCTGATGAGAAACAGAAACAGGGTAGATTTGAGAGGAAGAGGAGGTGGGGAGGAACTTGGAGGAGTAGAGGGAGGGGAAATTGTAATTGGGATATATTATATGAGAAAAGAGTATTTTTCAATAAAAGAAAAAAATGAAGGAAAGTAAGAAAAGAGGCCATGAGTTAGAAAGCAAGCAAGGAGTATACTGGAGAATTTAGAGGGAGGTCAAGGAAGGAAGACATGATATAATAATATTATAATCTTAAAATTTAAAGATAAAAATAAAAAGCAAACAAAAACACCAATTGCAGGCTTTCCATATGAAATTCATACAGAATAAAAGTAAACTGAAAGAGAAATGTTCCAGGTCTGATGGTTCGGGTCAACTGTCAACTTGACAGAATCCTGAATCACCTGGGAGCTGGGCTTCAGGGCGTGTCTGTGGGGATTATCTTGATTACGTTAATTGAGTTGGAAAGACCAACCCATTCATTTTTAATGGAAGGATGTTGAAAAGTCTCCGGCTATGATAACATTTATTTATTCCTTTTAGTTTTGCCTGTATAATTGAGAATCTATTGTTGAGTGCATGCCCATAAAAGATTATTATGTATTCTCTAGGAATTGATGCTTCTGTCTTTATGCTGTGCTATTCTTTATGCATAACAAATTCCTTTGCTCTGAAGACAGCTTTGTCTGAAACTAGTGCAGCTACTTATTTTCAGCTCTGTAAATGTCTTGGTTTCTTCTCTGTTGCTGTGATAAGATGCCATGATAAGAGCAACTTAGGCAGGGAAAGAGTTTACTACAACTCACAGTTCAAGGCTGGGCTATCATTTCAAGGGAAGTCACAGAATTAAAGCTTCAAGTGGCTAATCTGTTACAGCCTCATCAGAAGAACGCAATGGACACACGAATGCCAGTGCTCAGCTCCCTTTCTTACACAATGCAGAATCCCCTGCCTGGGGAATAGCACCCTTACACATTTATAGCAGGAATACAAAACTGTTAAAACATTTTGCAGTAACAGTTTTGTAATTCTTCAAAAATTTAAACAGACTTTTCAGAGGAACCAGTAGTTCCACTCCTAGATAGCTTGGTCTACACTGCTGTAACGTTTGTAACGTTTGCTGGAATTACAGTTTGTAAAGATCAGGAAGGCTGAGATCAAGGTATTGGTATGATTGGCGTCTGATAAGAGCTGCTTTTTCCTTTCAGTAGTGCTCTGTTGTTCACCTTCAGAGGGCAGCTATGCTGTGACCTCACATGGTGAAAGCAATGGCAGGGGTAAGAGAGCATAGCCTTCAACTTTGTGCCCCTTTATAAAAGGAACCAGTCATCTCATTTATGAAGAAGGAGCCTATATGATACAAGTGATGTCCAAAGGTCAAGTCTTAATATTGCTATACTGAAGATAAAACTAGAGAAGTTTCGGAGGGGATGTCATTTTTCAAACTGTAACACTAGTTATACACCCAATAGAAATGAAAACATACAATATACATTGCACATGTATGTTCAACTGAACACTGTCATTAGACAAAAAGTATAAGCAGACATAATAGCTACCAAAAATAAGTAAATAAAATGCAGCACATCTATATAATATGATTGTGATGGCTAAATTTGGTTTTCAACTTCATTACACCTGTATTTTTTTTTCTTGATTGAGTTATTTGAGGTGGGATGAGCCACCCCCAATCTGGACCACACCTCTGGTGGCAGACCATATAAAAGGACGGAAGTAGGAAGTCTTTGCTTTTTGCCTGCTTGTCCTCACTCTCACTGTCAAAGTCATCTGTCCTGCTGCTGAGGGATTATTCTACTGGCAGTAAACCTCACTTCATTGGGATTCCAATGTAGACTGAAGAGCAAATGAAACATTCTTCTGGACTGAACAAGTTCTGAAATCTTGGTCTTTCCATCAGGAGACAGTCTCTGTGAGGCTAGCCAGATCACAGACTGTAAGTTACTCTAATAAATCCCCTTTACACACACACACACACACACACACACACTATAAATTCTATTCTTCTAGAGAACCTTGACTAACAGTGTCTTATTCAGCAAGAGAAGAGAATGAAATATTGGTACATGCTACAACATGAATCAACATTAAAACATTTTATAAAGTAAAAGAAGCCAGATACAAAAGGCCACACAGCATGATCCATTTATATGAAAAGTCCAGGAGAGGCAAGTCTCTGGAGATGGAAAATAGATTACTGGCTTACAGCATCTGGGGAAAGAGAGAGAGGAGTAACTACAGATAGGCGTGGAGTTATCTTTTCAGGTGATAATGGCTGTACATCTGTATGAACACATTAAAAATGCATGGTGCATGCATGTATGCACATGTGTATGTGGGTATGCTTACCTACGGAGGAACATGTGAAGGCCAGAGGTTGATGTCAGGACATCTCCTCAATCATTCTCAATATTATTTTTTGAGACAGGGTCTTTTAGTAATCCTGGAGCTCAGCACTGGCCAGGAATCTGCCTGTCTCTGTTACAGAGTGCTGGAGTCACAGGCTTTCATGTTTGTGCTGGGGGTGTGAACACAGGTCCTTATGCTTGTACAGCCAGCAATGGGATAATCTCCTTGGTCTCTCCATAAAGCTGATATTAGAAAACTACGGACTGTGGAGATAATTTAATTGGTGAAGTCCTTGCTGTGGAAGCATGAAGACCTGAATTAGATTCCCAGGACCTAAGTAAAAAAAGCCAAGCATGGCAGTATGTGCTTTTAATCCAAGTGCTGGGGATGCTGAGAAAAGTGGGTTGCTGGTGCTCTCTGGCCAGCCAGCCTATCCTAGTCATGAGCCCCAGGGACCAGTGAGTGACCCTGGTTTACAAAACAAGGTGGGTCCTGAGGAAATATTTGTAAGGTTGACCTCTAGCCTTCACATGCACCCCTGCATCCACCCCACCCCACCCCCACACGGACAGACAGACACACACACACAGACACAGAAAGACACACACAGAGACGCACACACAGACACACACAGAGACACAGAGAGAGACACACACAAAAACATGTATACATACATAAAGGAAAAGAAGCTCCACTGTTATTTTGTTTTTTTCTGTGAAATAGTATGTGTCCTTCTCTTCCCCTATACTTTCAATAGCTGTTCAAACAGAAAGATACCTTAGTTTGCCCTATGTCTAGGGAGAATCAAAAGCTAAATTCTAAGAGACTTTGGGGAGGAAAAACTCAAACTTTCAAGGATTTGTAGGATAAAGCCTAAGTCACTTTCATAGCTAAATCTTTTGGTGGTAATTGGGGGAGGGGCTCTTAAAAATCAATTGACAACCTCAACATAAAGCCAGCCACACTGAACCTTATAGAAGAGAAAGTGGGAAG
>LOJH01039484.1:0-16024 GCA_001685095.1 Ellobius talpinus | reverse complement strand
GGGGAGGGGAGAGGGGAGGATGGGGAGGGAATTGGGAGGAGGGGAGGAGGTGGACATTTTTTAATTAAAAAAAAGAACAAAAAAAGAAAGGGCAATAAGGACTAAAATAAAGATTCAAAAAGTGAAAGCCCTGGATTTTCCACGTTGATTCAAGCTAACCAGTGAGAAACGGCCTCAAAACATAAGATCAGATCACTGAATGCTGTTCCTGCTCATTTATTATTTAAACAAAATGCTTCTTTGAAAAGCCAAGCATTTGCACAGTTGTTTGGGGACCACTCTGACTGTTTTAGGGCTCATGAAAGAGCATCCATTGGAAAGGAAAATAGTTTCCTAAACATTTTCACCGTGCGATCCACTGGAAAACACTGCCCCAAGAAGACGACACTGAAGTATTGAAGCATCTGTTACGTTCTTTCCTCTGAGAAGAACTGGTAAAATCATTTGCAGCATCATCTGATTAATTCAGTGCTACACTATGCTTAATAATTCCCAGAATGACTGTGTTCTTGGCAACACATTGACAAGGGAAAGGATTTGGTAGAAAGAAATGTTACACTTCAGTTGGTCCCTTTTGCCACGTGATCATTCCCCCTCAATTACTAGCTTGTTCTTTGGTCCAACTAAGAAGTCAGAAAGCAAAAATGAAAAAAAAAGATTAAACTACCCACTATAAACCAAACAATGATTAAAAAACAAAATGCTTACACCTAGTTATAGAATACGATACCTTCAAAGTTCCGAGGGCCCCTTCCTTCTCTCTGTCTTGTCTTGAGCGGAATTGAGGCAGGTCCATATTCAAGTAAAATCACTGTACTGAGTCAGCAGTACTCAAGCATGATTTAGTCAATTCTGTTCTGAGATGTGTAGTAGGAGGCCGCTTGTTTGTTCCTGGCCGCTCAGATCCAAAATAATCACACAAAACTTTATTATTTGCAATACTGTTTGGCCAACAGCTTAAACGTATTGCTAGCTAGCCCTTACATCTAGAATTAACCCATTTTCATTATTTTATATTTTAGCATAAGGTTCGTGGCCTATCGGTAAGGTTCCAGCTGTAGTTTGCATCTTTCCCCCCTGACGACTACATGGCATCTCCTGACTCCACCTCCCAGCATTCAGTTTAGTGTCCCCCGCCACCTCTATTCTGCCCTGCCAGGCCCAAGACAGATTCTTTATTAACCAATGGTATNTGCTAGCTAGCCCTTACATCTAGAATTAACCCATTTTCATTATTTTATATTTTAGCATAAGGTTCGTGGCCTATCGGTAAGGTTCCAGCTGTAGTTTGCATCTTTCCCCCCTGACGACTACATGGCATCTCCTGACTCCACCTCCCAGCATTCAGTTTAGTGTCCCCCGCCACCTCTATTCTGCCCTGCCAGGCCCAAGACAGATTCTTTATTAACCAATGGTATTCACAGCATACAGAGGGGGAATCCCACATCTGAGATGACACCGGGGTACCTGGTTCCCATGCCCATGATGGTAAATGGACTTTCTTTAGGTTGCAGATCTGACGGGCTGGTGCTGGCTGCTTGGTCGTGGTAATGATCAGATTCAAGGCAGGAGGAACGCTGTAGTTAGGATGATATCTGCTGTGGGCAGATGTAGTCACAGTGAACCGGAAACTGAAAGAAATGACAGAGCCCCTGTCTGTGTGCGCAAGTCACTGGAAAGATCCTCCTTTATGCATCTGCCACCACTTGGAAGTGTGACGCCTGGACACCAGGGAGAGAGAGCAAGATGAACCTAATGAGCAGGAAGGGATTGTGGCGCAAAATCCTGTGGATGCAACTCACATCCGGGTACTGCCACATTCCGGTCATGTGGTCCTGGATGATTCGTTTACTCTTTCATTGACAGTAAAGAATAAGAATAATGATACCTTTCCCGTCTTTATGTTAAAAAGTTGATAACATTTTGGGCTTCAGCCCTCAGATCACACGCTGACAAGGTCCTGTAAAGCTGGTCCTTTCCTCTCATATCAAAGAATGCTAAATTATAAATTCCCAAGGAGAGAGATTGTGCTGACATTGCATTCTGCAGAGTAGCCATGCGTTTTACTCGGGCACCCACAATCGTTTGTTAAGCTAAAGGATCATGAGCGTCCATAACAGCAAAATGTTGGCAATCAATTATTTTCTTCAGTGTCTTTAAGGTTTATCATACAAGTCTTTCACTTGCATGGCTAGAGTCATCTCAAGATATTTTATATTGTTTGAGGCTGATGTGAAAGGCGCTATTTCCCCAATTTCCTTCTCAGTCCGTTTATCATTTATAGACATTTATAGACAGTAGGGCTATTGAGTTTTGTACATTAATTTTGTATCCTGCTACTTTGTGGAAAGTTTTTTTTTTAAATCAGTTGTAGGAGTTCTCTGGTGGAATTTTGAACATATTTTGAGGTATGTCTTAACACTTTTTTATTTCTCCTATTGAGATCTTTCTGTTTAGCTCCATAGTCCCTTATTCTTGTGGTAATTTTTAAAGCTATCTTAATTTTTTTTAAAAAAAATCTTAACAGTTTATTTTCTTTTATTTTTGAGGTTATGATATGATAATATCATCTCTCTCTTCCCTTTCTTCTCTCCAAACCCTCACAGATATCCCTCCTTGCTCTCTTTGAAATTCACAGCCTCCTTTTTCATTAATCATTGTTCCATGCATATATACATTTATATGATCTATGTCTAACCATAAACTGCTCAGTCTGTAAATATTATTCATATGTATGCTTTCCAGCTGACCATTTGGTAATGGCTAACCAGTTGGTGCAGGTTTCCCCAGAGAAGCCTCTTTCTCCCACTCTCAGGATTCCTTAGTTGCCTGTAGTTCTTTAGTAGGGTTGAGGCTTCACGCCGTGCCTACTTTTTAACTCCATCATTTGTCTCCATGACTCTTTGTCTTTCTAGTTCTTTGTATATTCTGTGTGGTAACCCTCTGTCAGTTGTGTGGCTGGTAAAGACTCTTTCCCATTCTGTGGGCTTCTTCTCCACTCACTTGATTGCATCCTTAACTGAGCAGAAGCTTTTTAATTCTATGACATCCAAATTGTCTGTTGTTGGCTTGGATTCAGTGGCCAGTGGAGTCCTGTTCAGAAAGCCAGTTCTTTCGCCTGCCTCCCTTTTCTTCAGCAGTTTTAGCATCCAAGCTTTCAAATTGAGATCTTTAATCAATTTGGATCTAGTTTTAGTGCAGACTGATAGGTATGGATCTAATTTATCTATTTTTTTGCATGTGAAAATCCATTTTCCGCAGCACCATTTGTTGAAGGTGTTGTCTTTTCTCCATAAAAATTAGGACTACTGTTTGATCCAGCAACCCCATTTCTAGGTATTTGTCCAGAAGACTTGGACTAAGGACCTCAAAGAGATTAGCACTCTCATGTCCATTACAGTGTGTTTACAAGAGAATACGTACAAATCACCAAAATATTCATTGTCATATAAATAATAATCCTAAGTATACACATGCAATGGAGTATTATTCATTCCTACGTCTTGTGATACTGACAATATGGTTGCCATGGGAGAAGGTCAGAGTAACTGAAAGGAGACAACCATGACAATACTACATAATTTGTCTATGTGGGCTGGCTCCAACAGTGAAACCCATGTAAGCCGAGACAGAACAGGGGTTGCCAGGCTCTGAGAAAGAGGAGAAATGGATTGCTACCAATCAAGAGACTAATGTTTTCATAGTGCAAGATGAAATGCTCTAGAATCTTAGAGAGTGGAACACATGCTGATTATTCTTAGCATAACAAAATAAAAGCAAGAAAGAGAAAATATCACTGTATGGAAGGCACCGAGGTTATGTGTAAGATGTGGGTTCTAATCTTAAGGTAATTTCTTTGCAGTTGTACCATTTATTTATTTTTTTCATACTAAACTGATGCATATAGTTTAAGATGGTAGTTATTGCAAGTAGCCCATGAATAAGCAACCAGTAGTGTAGATAATAATTTGGGGAGAGAGGGTGGCATCCTTTCAGGCAAGGTTGGCAAACCAGACTTCTTAACAGTTTTCGTGCTGGCAAGGTGGCTCATTGGGTACAGGTGCTTGTTGCAAAGCCTGAAGACTTGAGTTTGATCCCTAGAACCCACAAGGTAGAAGGAAAGAAACAGTCCCTGAACACTGTCTTGTGACTTCCACATGTGCACTGTGGCACACACATACACACGCACAGACAGACAGACACACACGCAATGAATAAATGAATAAAAAATGAATAAAATTGAAAAGTAATGTAGTTATTTATGTTATTTAAAATATATTTATATATTTTTTTATTAATCTTTGAGAAGTTTGTGCAAACAGGACATGTATTTCTACCTTATTCACTGCCCATTCTTATCCCTAACTTTTCCAAGATCCACACCGACCTTCTCCTAACTTGTCCTTTTTTCTTTTTCTTCTTCTTTGGGTTTTTTGTAATCCACAAGTTGAACATGAGCAGCTCATATGCTCATGCATGTGGGGCCATCCTCTGGACCACAGTGGAGTCTTCCCTCCCCAGAATCCAAGAATGTAGTTTGAAAACAATCTATTTTATTAGAATCATCTTTTGTCTTTTTGTTTTTGAGATGGGGGTCTCATGTGGGTCTGGCTGATCTGGAACTTACTATGTAGACCATAATAGCTTCTGCCCTGTGGCAATCCTTTAGCCTCTGTCTCCCAAGTTCTGGGTTTACAGGTATGCATCACCATGCCCAAATAAAAATTTTATTTTTTAATTTTCACTTTTTAAATTTTATGAAAAGTTTGCAAAATTAAAAGAAGTCACACACCAAAATCAACCAGACTTCATGTCTATACAACTTGAACGCATATATAGTTAGAATTGGCATTCGAATTGGAAGCTGTGAAGCTTCATATGAAATTTGACATGTTCAGTATCAGATATATTTTACGCAGTTATCTACCACCCAAACCAAAAAATCCACGACAGAATCAGAACTAGAAAAACAATTGGCTTTATTTCCTCACTCATAAGTCCTGTCCATCACCTGCATTCAGTCCTTCCTCGTCCCAGTACACTTAGCTTTCCTTGTTCTCTTTTCTTCATATTACATTGTATTCACATGTATGTTTGTTTACATATTTGCATATATTATTGGCTAGACTCAGCATATGAAACAATTTTGACCAAGGTTAAAAAAAACTCAACTTACTATCTTAAACATCTGCACCTGAACTGTTCAACAGCACCAGGTGTATTCATAGCTGAGTGCAAGACTGCCAGAACTTTCTCTCTTGCCAGCTGAAGCTTCTCATCCATGAAGCATCTTTACAGTCAGTTTCTCCGTCAAATCTTGACAATCACCAACCCATATTCTGTGTCTCTCGATTTGGCTGCTTTAGGTATTCCTATAAGTAGAATCTTATAAAATATATCCCTTTAAGAATATAGATTTTTGAGTTTGGTCCATAATGATGGATAGGGATAAATGATGGATAGCAAGTCATGAATAGGGGCCAAATAAGATGAAAGGGTTAGTACGGAGTCAAAGGATGTGTTTTTCTAATGTCTGCAGACATAGTATGGTGATCAGAAGTTCAGGTATTGGGATAATTTTCTTGGGGCAAATTCCTTTTAGGTTATGTGTGCATTGATTGTTGTTTATTGTGTATGCCTTTATCTGACTCTACCCGGCAGTTTCTAATTCAGAGCAGATCTTGGAACATCAGTTGCCCACGATGCATCTAAAGGTGCTATCCAGATTACCAAAAAAAAAAACCCTGCCTAGGCTCAAAAACACAGACTCTGGATTTCTTTGTTTGTGTTTTAACTCTGGGGAGTAGGGTGCTTTGAACTGACTTTTAAAAGGCATGTTTATTTGTTTGAGGTTCAGTGCAGTGTTATGAACAATCTCAATGTGGGTTTATTTAATAAAGAGCACAGGCTTGCGTGTAACAAACTCCCAAACGTGTTTTCCAGCTGACTTGCTCATTAATTAGCAGTTCTGCGTCATCGACAATCAGTAAATAGTCATCTACTTTTTAGTCATCAGTAAAATAGTTTTTAGGAGAAGGCTGACAGCTCTGGTTCTCTAAGGACAGCATCTTCTGCTTGAGCTCTATGCTTAATTTTCCTGAATGGGTCATGTGACTTCTCCTGACAACTGGATAGGAACAGACCTCTCTGTGAGATCACCTGGTGTCTGTGTAGCACCTGAATGTGGGTGAGGAAAGGGACCTTGACCTTAAGATGTGTCACTTCTAGCTGAGAGAATGTTATTTTGTCAGAGCAGAGGGAACCCGGGAAGTCAAAGTCTGGCTTTCATGCTCTGAGATGGGAAGAAAATGAGAACTAAGTATAATACCACACTGAATCTCAAACAAATAAACACGTACCTATGAACGGACAGGGATGTTGGTATTTGAAGCAGCTTCTTATAGGATTATATTTGTTTGTATAGGCATGCATTCTCAATTTAAAGGAGTCAGATTGGGTCAGAAATAAGTTGTAATAATAATAATAATAATAATAATAATAATGCATTTCACACTGTTTCAGAGTTTATATTTTCAACACCCAGAAGCTGACTTACTTTAGTTTTATAAATAAGACTTGAAAAGTTTTCACAACTTGCTCAAGATCATTGGGCATGTTTTTAAACCCAGTTCCTCCAAATCCACGATGCCTTAAAATATATTGTGATTTTTTTTTCTGAAAGCTCCATCAAAGTATGAAGTTAAACTGTTCTGTAGACTTGCCCTCTGTAAGGCAATGGATTAACTTCCCTTTATTTCTGGGCATAATACAGATTCAATTTCCAGTCAAATTACTCAATAGGAAAAAAGAATGTTGGCATATCCAGGCCTGGCTCATAATGCCAGGCTCTTCTTCCTTCTCCTTCCTGTCTTGAAGCCATGTGTTAGAGATGGAAAAGCTTATATCCACCTGAGTCTTTGTATAACTTACATAAAAAAGAGTCCTTCCTCTTTGAAGAGATAAACCTCCATTGAACTTATTGAGCAAGAGACAAACTTCTATTACATTAAGCTCGTGGACCTTGGAACTTTACAGTTTTGGAGCAGCTGATGTTTGTTGCCTTGGTAGCACACTCTTGTTTACATTTAGGCTCTACTGCATGGATGATAGTTTCTTTCTTCTGAAGTTAATTAGGGCAGGTGATCATCCTCCCCAAGGCTGTTCCTGTAGCCTTATTTCTACTCACTTCTTCGAGCTCGCAGGTCTTTTAAAGCACACGAGAATTAGGCTGGGAGACCACCTTCGGCTCTCTTAATATTAAATATTAAAAATTCTTAATATAGTAACCAATGTCTCTGTCCACACATCGAGAACTTCAGGCACTTATTTGCTGAACATATCACTGTGCGTCACTTTCTGTCTTCTTCAATACCTCCTCTGATTTCTCCAGTTCACTTCCTCCTGTGATGATGGCTTGGGTACCAGGAGCTCGGCGGTGCATTGACCTTTCTACCACATCACCGGCAGCATCCATCTTTTTCTTGTTAAGCCCCTTACTATTGAATCAGTTCCTAGAGTTCCTTTGTCTCACTTTCCTAACTGTTTGCTCCTGGCCAGATTCCAACTCTCAATGGATCTAGATTTACTCTTATTCTCCCCTACCCCAGAACAGGCGGATATGGATGGAAAATAACATACCAGTTTTGACTTCTTTAACTCTACATTCATAACCACAGAGTGAAATTGAACCTCATCACAGCCAAGCAATGCTATTGTGTTTCTCTTATCAACTCTGCCTCCTTTTTCAAACTTAAAGACCCTCTAATTAGGTTTCACTCTTCACATTGTCCCCCTGCTCTACTCATATTTATGTGGTACTCCTCTTTACTCCTCTTGGTATTTTACCATAAAAAATAATAATCAGAAAAAGCTTTTCCCTTTTCTGTAGTCTCTGTTGGCATTTCTCCTTGTACTTTTGCAGTCTGCCTTCTCTCTTGATGAAACAGAGAAACTAACTTGCTGTTATCCGAGGCTAGCTTTCCCGCTTCACGCCGGATTCTCTCCCGTCTCACTGACAGCTGCACCAATTTCCACTTTCTTCTTCTCTGAGGCATCAGCTGCACCTGCATCCTCAGCTGGCACCGCTTCCCATGTGACATTTCCCTCCTCTGACCCACATCTTCTTCATTCAGTCCCATTCCTCTGAGCTACCTTTGCAGAAACGTTCTCTGACTGTGCACACAACGTCCAGCTTTGGAGAGCACACCGGCTGGTGAAACCGCTCTTGCCAAATCACCAGTGACTGGTGTGTTATCAGATCAAATGATTGTATTTTCTAGTCTGTATGTTCCATGATTCGGTATGAACCATTAATTGTGTATGAGCACAGTCAACCTTTATTCTCAAAAAAGATAAAGCAAACTTTGCCTTCTTTACTGCTGTACTCCCCCAATTTTCTCCCACTTTGTTGGCCTCTTACTCTCAGCCACTTTTCCTGATGACCCCAACTCTTCCGAACTTTCAGACTTAGGACATGCTAAGATTTGGTTCCTGGCCTGCCGCTCTTGACCACATGTACCTTTCCCCAGTGATCTCATTTGAGTTTCTCTCTAGTTAATTCACCTAGGTTTTGCTTTAAATATATATGTAACTGACTCCCAAGAGTGTATACCAAATCCTAGTTTTTTTCCTCTACAATCTATGCTTCTGATGTGCCTACGTAATAGACATCTTAAACAATACGGCAGTCATGGGTGTTGGACAAATGACCCACCATAGTCCTTTCCCCAGCCCTCCAAACACTTCTGTAATAATGGTGAATTAATGAATAGGAACAACTAACATTCAGAGTTTAATTTGTGTTTGGCGGTCTATACCTAAAAGCATTTAATCCTCAAAGTCAATCTGCTAGGTAAAAGATTAATTTTTATCTTTGATTGATAAATGAGAAGATAAACAGAGAGATTCAAGTCCAGTCGCAGAACCAGTATTTGAACTAACTAACCAGAGGTTACCAGTTTCCATAAATGGTTGAGCGACAGATGTTTTCAGCTCTATGGCACAGACTGTCCCTGTTCTAACAGTTCATCTCTGCTCTGTGTGAAAGCAGCCTTAGATACCCACAACAAACACACATAGCCACATCCCAACATGTTATTTATGAAAGCAGCTGCTAAGTCACATTTGCTCCACACATACTAAGTAGATTATAAGCTCCTGCTTGAAGCTATTATCATTGTATTGTCTGTGCTAAGTATAGGATTGACCAAGCGTGTGCATTTGTGAATGACTCTGCTATCCCTCTTGGATTCCTCTATTTTCTTGTGAATGATCATGGATGGTTAGAGAATCCCATCACGACAGAGCATAGCTTTCCCTTAGGGCTGAATGAGAGGTCTGGAGAGGCAAACAACACAAGAGCAGGGGGTCCGGCACTGATGTGGTCATGTGCAATGGTCTAGCTTCCGGAGACTCTGCCTGCATGACTAAGAGTTGTGTCTAGGATGAGGGCCTAACCTTTGTCAGTAGGATCTTTGCTCCTGTTCTCCTCCAGCACTGCAGAAATATCCAGAGCTTTGAGTACTCTGAGTGCTTGCAAGTCCTCTGTGCTAAGTTTTTGTACGTTCATTTGCTTTTTCCTCTTCTGCTCAGAAGACTTGCCAGGTCATCACAACCCTACTGTGCTCTGTGCCACTCTGCTTTAAAGCTTGGAGAAAGGGTGCCCACAGAACTTCCTCTTTGCTGTGTCCTATTACCTCACACTTGTTCCCCCAGTCGTTCTCGCCGAATAGAAATCCCAGCTTTGCTAGTAGTCTGACTTCCTAATATTGTGAGCCCCATGATGGCGGACACTCTCTTTCACTCATTCTTTTAATTTCGTCATGTAACAGTATTTGCCATGATGGGGTCTTAGTAAATAATCATTAAATGAATGAATAACGTGTATCAAATTTTTCTTACGAGTAGAAGAATAAAAACTTCCTATTGTGCTCTGTAGATCTTTATCTCAGGTGAGAAAGAGACAGTCCCTGGTCCTAGTCTAGCAGTCTAGTACAGTAGATTAATTATTGTGTTTTCAAGCGGAGAAGATGCGTAATAATACTATAAACATATTAAAATCAGTGGCTGTGTATGTACTGGGAAGAGCTTGGCCTTGGAGAACAACTGAAAGTTGATGTATATTCTTCCCATACCTTTTAACTTCTCTATGATCCAGCTTCTGGTCTGTAAAGTAGGGATAAGGATTTATGTCCTCCGAGATGCTAGCAATACCGAAGGAGGTGAAGTTTGGTAAACCAGTTTCATCTCCATTTCTGACAGGTCCATAAAAACTAGCCCCAGTAGCTATTGAGTTCCATCATGACCCTTTGTAATCATACTTAGAGACACCAATGTCCAGAAATCTTCACAAAAAAGACTATCTTATATTCACTTCATAAATTCAAACTTGCATCATTCTAGCAGTCAAGTTCAGATGGACGCTGTTTACAATGTTACATTTCTGAGCTCTAGCAAGCTGAGGCAAATATCCAAGGCACGACATACCCACAAGCACACATTTCCATGTGGGTCTTGGCCCTGTGAGAGCTGAGAGATTACTATACCATATATAACAAATTATCACTGAAATAAGAGTTATTGTTGGTCCCAGTGTCTCCTTCTTAATATTGAAATTAATCCAGAAATATTGGCTGGCAGATGAGCGAACCACTTGAGAAGATAGGGTTGGCCCAAGGATATGCCTCTTCTGGCAGCTAGCTGGGAGGCTGGGAGGAGTGCACTACAGGTGTTTTTAGTGACTGCCAATTTCCTTAATGTCTTGGGTGCCACAAACCGACTTTCCTCTGCCAGCACATTTGGTTTACAAGATGAATCTCCCATAAAACACTGCTGGTTACATTTACGAGAGCATATGCGAAATTAAACCATTGACCCGGTAGTCAAATAAAACTTCCCATAAATTGTGGAGCTTGTTCTTTGCCTTTCTTAAAGCAAATGAACCTTTTGTTCATTAATTTTTCAAATAAATGCTCTCACAACAAACATAAGTGTAATGGCTCCCGGACCCGGGGTACAAGTAAGAGAGCAGAGAATCCTGCTTCTTGGGCACATTCAGGGCTCCTTGGCTTGGTTCTACTAGCAGAGGTCCAGCTTTGATGGGGCCACCATGGGACAATACTTGGTAAGTCAGATCCAAGAA
Source organism: Ellobius talpinus (assembly GCA_001685095.1). NCBI lineage: Eukaryota > Metazoa > Chordata > Mammalia > Rodentia > Cricetidae > Ellobius > Ellobius talpinus. The sequence goes on along the minus strand of LOJH01039484.1, from coordinate 4,884 downwards.
CAAATTGGACATAAGGTCTCACGATGATGCCTTGGACTTTGCCCAGGCACGCCTCAGGTAGAACTGGCTCCACATGGTGACTTAGAGTAAGGGACCACGATGCCTTCTTTGGCATCAACAGAAACTTCCGTGTTCTTGGTCCGGGCAGCACAAATAAGCAACACACATCCCAGTCAGCAGCCTTCTAGGAAACTCTGAGGAAGAGAATGAGAGTACACAGTGCTGTTCATCAACGAGATTCGCATGTCCGTCTAGTTCTGTCCCTTCTCTTCCCCCGCCTCCCCGGCAAAACTTCCAACACATGATAACTTCTTGGGGTTTTATTATCCTGGTTATCTTGGGAGCGTGCTTGATTATTTTTGTCATTATCTAAGGAGCTCCGTGGGAATCACTAAGGCAGTGCTCCGGGGTGTTCCAGGAAAGAAGTGTGAATGAGGAGCCTTGCTGAGGATGGCATGTTAATGTGTTCGTAGTGCTCATTGTCCTCACTAGCTGCGTGTGGCAGTAAGGTAGTGGTGGGAAAGGGGACTTCCTGACCCCTCCCCCCAAATTTAATATTTGGGACATGCTTCCAAAATTCCTATTTGCACAGGGCACATGAATCTCTTTGCAGAACTGCTGGGAGAGGGAGGGCTTTGGCCTTGGTAAGTCAAGGGTTCAAGCTGTTAAATATTTATGACTGCATATGAAAATCAACTTACAATGTAAGGCAATACACATTGTGCACCCATGTGCACCCATGTGTGGCTTCCAGTAAGAAGGGGATTCTGGCATTTTCCATCTGGCATTTGAACACATATGTGGTGACTAAGGTCTAGCCTATTGCAAGAAATGCTTTGGCTGTAAGAATAAGCCTCCAGTTACTCTGTGATTTTTTCCCTGCATACCAATTTCCTTGAACACTTCCTACATCTCCCCAGGAAGATGTAGACATTCAAGTACCTTTTATCTTAGGAAGCTTTTAAGTTAAAGGCGTTGAGGACAAAACATTTCTAAATTCTCCTTTAGCTCTAATTTTCACCAGACAAGTTTATCATCTGTGTGTTTACTCTTTCTGTCTCAGTACTTTGTTGTAAGTTTCTCAAGGAAGGGGATTGTCTCTTGCCTTGCACTTGCCTGGTATGGCCCCCGCCCCTATTCGATCTCTATGAGTAGAAATGTAGGAGGCTGGGCTAGAGAAATGACTCAGAGGTTGAGACGGGCTCTTCCAGGGTTCTGAGTTTGCTTCCTAGTTCCCACCAGGAAGCTCCCAACTGCATGCAACTCTGCCTCCAGGGGAGCCAATGCCTCTGATTCCATGGGCACTCACACAGACACACATGTGTATACATTATTAAACATAAAAGAAATCTTAGAAATCAAAAAATAACTTGGGAGGCTTTCTCAGGTCATGCAAAAGAAGGTATGTGAGCCCTACTCGGTGTTTTTCTTGCTAAGTGTCTCTGTCTGCATTCATATGGTTAGGTGTCAGCACAGGCTGATGGGACAGCAAAGTGACAACTCTGAGACCCTTGCTGTGTATTCTCAGAGTATTTAGGGATGGTGCTGCTTCACACATGACTTTCACAGGAAGCTCAATTAATAGTAATTAACGTCTTTCTCCAGAATGCAATTCAATTAACAGGAGAAGAAACTCTCAGGTGTGTTGGACATGGGACAAACTGGATCCTTGTTAACATTAATTTGAAGAGCTTACACAGGGCTGAAAATTGGTATACCACATAGATCTTGATAAAAAAAGCATGCTTATCATTTTATTGGCTGCCTACTGTGTGCCAAGCACTCCCTTGGCAGGACATCTCTTGGTGAGCTCATATGTTACTGAGGGATTTGACTATGGATTTAATTTAACTTGATAGGCTAGAAAAAAATGACTCCATCAGTCAAATCAATGTATTAAATTAAAATGTATGAATTACAATTTATGCTCCTATAGTACACATATAAACAAATATTACGAATCTACATCTAAACTACACCAAAGTAATACATAATTTAATACAGGGAAGGTCACTTCAAGTTCACTTGTGCCAATAGTTGGAGAGCATAGCCTGTGGACTGCATTTTGTTTGAAATGATGATTGCGCTAAACGATTACCTTCTAATTGAAAGAGCGCAGACTCTCCTTATGTGTGAAGAATGTGAATGTTTGGACACGTTTCTGTCGAGGAGGCTGACAGAGAGTCTTTTGTTTGCTCTTCTTGTGTTCATAATGCAGAACCCTCTTCTAGAAAAGAAGCAGGCTGTACCTTCAGCTGGAAAATAGATGAAGAGCTTTTAGTGGAAACGGAAAGTTCCTTTCCGTGTCAGTGACCAGAAGGAGGCTCTCTTCCACCTTAATGTATAAAGTCAGGACAAAAGGTTCCCAACTTACGTTTCTAGGCAGCTTTAATATTCCTGATGCTGTTTCCATCCTGGGTAGAACTTTGAGTTTTCCCCTAGAGGAACAGAATTAAAACCCTCATCACTAGCAAGGTTTTATCAGTTCATTTATATCACATTTCTGTTCTCCTTGAATAAGAGTTAACAAGAAATTTGGCATCAAATTCTCACAAATTTTGAATATTCCTTTGTTCCTTTCCTTAATTCTTAACTTTGTTTTCTCAATAATGTCCAACGAGACAGGCTAAAACTCAATAACTTGGAATAAATCAGTGAGGCCTTAGAATTTTTTTTAAAGTATGGCTACTTTCTCTCTCCCAACCCACTTTATCTCAGTGTCTCTCCCTATTCTGTCTGTCACATGGAATAATCACAATTCACTCCCAATGCTGCAATCAGATATGCCAACAAAGTCGCCACTAAGTTGATTCAGAATATTGATCAAAAACACTTGCAATATTTTCCGAGTAAAGAAAGATGTGGATAAAGCACGTTCATAGCCACCAGTGTGATGTCATGAAATCATTTTGACTCAGTTAATCTCGGAACATTGGTGGTCCTCATTGTCAAGCAAGGGAGTTTACGAGGTTACTGTACAAACCACATTGTTGTTCATCTGAAAACCCGGCCTTTGACGCGGAGGCAGAACTGAGTATGAAATACCCAACTGCAGCTCAGATAAATTCTCTCCTAGCGAAGCTGTTGGAGCCAGTGAATGACAGATTGATGATGAATTCATCTGTGCTGTCCCTGCCTCCAAGGTTTTACTGCTAGACAGGGCGTGGAACAGACTGGTATGCATTCTAAACTCTGCTTGGCATGAAGATTCTAAGGTCAGAGAATTGTAGCTAGGACAGCCGCCTCCCAGATATGCCCTCCAAATGCCTTTGCCCAGATCGCTGCAACCTGAGACTGTGTATTGTTGCATGGCATAAGAACTTTGCAGGGGTCATTAAGGTTAAGGGTATTAACATAGAGAGATTATAGCTGAATGTGGTGGCACATGCCTGTAATCACAAAATTTAGGAGGTAGAGGCAGAAGGATTTTAAGTTCAAGGCCAGTCCAGGGCACACAGTGAGACATTGTCTCACAAAACCAAATAAATAGGAAAGGGATATTATGGGAATATTATATAGCCTTATTAGCAGGGAACATCTCCATGTGAAAGGAAACTCCGAGTTTTCAGAATGAGTTGAATTTGGTTCATCTAGGAAATCATGGGCATGAACTGCAGAGAAGACACAGGCCTCTGGTTGACAGTCAGCAAGGAAACAGGGTCCTCAGGCTTCCAGAATCAAAGGACTGAGTTCAAGAGACTGAATGGGCTTGGGATGAGATTCTTCCCCAGAGTCTGTGTAAGGGCTATAGCCCTTCTAATAGCTAAACCTGAGCCCAGGAAGATCCATACTGTACTCAAGCCTTATAGAAACTGTGCTAGCAAATGTGTGTTATTTTGAGTCATGTGGTTTGTGATTATTAAATTAGCAACAGAAAAATCAATCATATGAAATGTCTTTAATAAAATGGTGCTTTTGCCTAGATGTTTACTATGCTAGGTAGAATGTTATAGTGGACTGCAAATTCAGTTAATTGCCCAGGCCTTTAGCCGTGGTTCCTTCTTGGAACCAAATTGCTTAATGTGGAGTGGCCCAACCATGTAGAAAGGTGTTCAATAGAAGAGACCCAAAGCCAGCCCTGGGAACGAGGTCACTACAGACCTACTGCCTAACTCAGTGGCCTAGCCATCACCATAGAAGCAGAGCCACATGGCCTACCCACCAACCGTGAGAAATAGTAACAGCTGCTGCTACTTTAAGGTTCTGAACTTAGGGGGATGTGTAGCAGTGGCCAATAATGCTGTGCTGTGGGTAAAATGAGCCATCAGACCGTGTTTGAGAGAAAAGTGAACTCTTTTATCAGGTATTCGGGATCACATGACTCACAACATATAAAGTTCTTAGCACAGACTATGGCATGTCATAGGTGCTCTGAGAAATTCATCACCTTTTCCCAGGCAGTGTTTTGGCTGACAAGATTCGTTTTTTAAATTAATTTTTTTAAAAAGAAAAACAAGCTCTCTTTTCTCATTTTATATACTAATCCCAGTCCCACTCCCTCTCCTCCTCCCATCTCCTCTACCTAATCCTCCCACCTCATCCCCTATCCACTCCTCAGAGAGGGTAAAACACATGGCTTTAGGGAAGGTCCAAGGCCCTCCCTACTATATCTAGGTTGAGCAAGAGAATAGTTTCCAAAAAATAGGTTCCATCCAAAGAGAATAGGTTCCAAAAAAGCCAGTACAAGCAGTACGGATAAATCCTGGTGCCACTGCCAGTGGCCCCGCAGTCTGCCCCAGCCACATAACTGTCAACAACAATCAGAGGGACTAGTTTGGACCTATGTTGTTTTCTTCCCTGTCTGGCTGGGGTTGGTGTGCTCCCATTAAATCAGGTAAACTGTTTCAGTGGGTGAACCCATCATGGTCTTGACCTCTTTGCTCA
>LOJH01039482.1:9021-20860 GCA_001685095.1 Ellobius talpinus | reverse complement strand
TTGGGAGGCAGAGGCAGGCAGATCTCTGTGAGTTCAAGGCCAACCTGGTCTACACAGCAACTTCCAGCGCTACATATAGAGACTTTGTCTCAACAAAGAGATGAGAGAAGAGGGGGAGAGAGCGATCTTAAAAGAAAAAAGTAGCCAACTCTCACCAATTACACAGCACGTTTCTACTCGGTATTTATCAATTTCACAGAGGTTATGTGCCAGATAACTCAATTCAGACTTCATGCTCTGGGAAGAAAGAGGAAGATCACATGAGCCTGATGAAGCACCCAGAAGGTGTTTACTCTTTAGCTAATGCAAACATGATATCTAATCCAGGAGCTTCATCAAACTCAATCAAGAGGAACAAATTACCCTGACATATAGAAGATTGGAGAATGTGTCCATATTTTCAATCCTGTAAGGATCTTGTTTCCTCAGCTCATTAAAAATAGAAAGGGCTTTGTCGATATCTGAAAAAAAGAAGGCAGAGTTCAAAGCCCAACTAACTGCAGCCCGAGTCTGTTGGCACTCTAGCACCCTTGTTCACTCACCTCTGATATTGTGATAGGCAACTGCGATCTGGGAAACAATGTATGAGCTCTTGGAGAAGCCCACATCAATGAGATGCTGATACTTCTGCAGGGCCTCCTCTATCAGCTGCAACTCTGTGTATATATGAGCCAGGAAGAATTCTTTCATCCAGGTGTCAGGCAAAGACAGGAACTTCAGCTAGCACCCAGAGAGAGGGACACACTTAGTATAATCTGGTCTTTCTCCCAAAACAACACTAAAGATCATTACGTTTTAAAAGGATTCATCACTAAAATCTTAATAGAACATCTACAAGTGAATACAGGGTAATCCCACTGAATTTGACTTAGAAGCATAATTAGGAGAGAATGGCCCAGTAGGATAGACTTAAAAAAACAAACAAAACCCACAAAACTTGAGAATAAGCAGAATCTAAATAGAATAGAAAGAAGAGAGAAAACAGCATTCCAGGCAAGGGCAACAATAAGAGTACAGTGATTAAAACAAAGAAACTAGCTTTGTTTAAGGAAGCTTTGTGTCAAAAGAAGTAGACCCCATCACACACTAGAAAACAAGATACAGTTAAGAAACTACTGAAAATTTCTGCCCAAAATGTTTTAAGATGTCTCCTTCTTGTAATTCCAGTACCCAGGAAGCTGAGACAGAAAGACAGCCATGAATCTGATGTCAGCCTAGTCTTAACAGAGAGATCATCTTTTCAAGCGGTGGTGGTGCAAGCCTTTAATCTCAGCACTCGGGAGGCAGAGGCAGGCAGATCTCTGTGAGTTCGAGGCCAGCCTGGTCTACAGAGTAAGTCCTAGGACAGGCTCCAGAGCTACTGAGAAACCCTGTCTCGAAAAACCAAAAGAAAAAAAGAGCTATGTGTGGTGGTGCACATTTTTAATCCTAGCACCACTCAGAAAGTAGAAGCAGGAGGATCGTGGTGAGTTCAAGGCCAGCCTGAACTACACAGCAAATTCCAGTAGAGTCAGACCTACACTGAGAAACCCTGTCTCTTCCTTGGGAGGTAAGGCAAGAGGATCTCTGTGATATCCTGGTCTACATAGAGAGCTCAGGTCAGCCTGGGCTACATAAAGGGATCACTCTGAGGGGGTGGGGGTGCTCTTGCAGCAGATCTGGGTTCTGTCCCAACAACAACAGGATGGCTCACAGGTGCCTTAATTCCAGAGATTCAGATGCTTTCTTCTGACTTCCTTGGGCACCATGCACACATAGGTGCACATACACGCACCCAGGCAAATACTTGTACACATAAAACTAAATAAATCTTTTTTTAAACACTTTTAAAAAAGGAATTTTAGAAACTGTGTACAGGATAACTTGGAACTGGAAGAGTGTTGTAAACCAGAAGCTAGAGAGAAAGTATCTATTATTAATTAAGTAATCCAGGTCTGAGATGCTAAGAGAGGTGATAAGCAACCAAGAGAAAAATTCCCTTAGAAAAGCGACCACAGCACTGCTTTATCCCAGCATAAGAGAGACAGGAGAAAAGGAGGTGTTGAGACTGGATGTCTTGGACTTACGATGCAGGTCAGTGGTGGAGAGCTTTCTCAGCTCAGGGAAGGATCTAGAATTAATGCCTACTATGTCCAGAACCAATAGTAACCAACCCTACCCAAACTCAGGATATCTTGAGTAGTGATAGTAATAATGATCAAGCTCAAAGGAAGAAAAAATCTGATAGGAAAAAGAAGAGAGGGGTCTGGAGAGATGGCTCAGAGGTTAAGAGCACTGATTGCTCTTCTTGAGGTCCTGAGTTCAATTCCCAGCAACCGCATGGTGGCTCACAACCATCTGTACTGAGATTTGGTGCCCTCTTCTGGCGAGTAGGCATAAATGCAGATAGAACAGTATACATAATAAATAAAAAAGAAAAAGATTTTGATATGCAAGATGAAAAAATTGCTTTTGCATAGTTTGATTTCAAGGGAAGCCTCATGTAGGGGGAATACAAATAAAGATACATTTTCAGACACTGACTTAGCAGTACAAACCATTGTTGGGGGAACAGAAGAATGAACCCACCTTTAGTTTTTGTAGTTTTTAAAACAAGGTCTTAGCCCTGGCTGGCCTGGAATTCAATACACAGATAAGGATAGCCTTGAACTATCCTTATAGAACCAGGTGCTGGGATTAAAGGCACTCACCACCACGCCTGGTCTACCTTTAGCAATTTAGGTGCAACAAAAGGAAGTGTGTTGTTCTATCAACTACTAAAGGACAAAATGAATACTAAACAAAATTCACAGACAGCAACTAATAAAAAAGATTTCAGGACAGGGCATAAAGGCACATACCTTTAATCCCAGCACAGGGGAGACAGAGGCAGCCTGGTCTACACAGAGTTTCAGGATAGTCAGGGTTACATAGAGAGCCCCTGTCTCAAACAAACAAAAAGCCAGGCATGAGAGTACACGCCTGTGCTCCCAGGGAGGTAGGTACGTGGAGGAAGAAGAACCACCAGGTTAAATAAACCCTAGGCTACCTAGCAAGTTCCCACAAACAGAACAGTGGAGGGGCTGTGGGGAACTACAAAGAGCCAGCTCTGAACCAAGTTCACAGTGAGAGCACGTTCTCCCCACAACACTACCACAGGTTAGCACGTTACCCATGAAGCTTATGTCCACTCACCATCTCTTTGTCTGTGATCAGGTTACACAGCTCCAACCAGGCTCCCCAGTGCAAAGGCAAAACATGGGTAGCCTCCACAAACACATCAATGGCCTCTTTCACCAAGTCCAGTTTCCGAAGCACCACTCCATACCTGGGAAAGAAAGTAGAGCCACCAGGGAGGTTAAAGCCTGAGAATGTCTCCTCCCTTCTTCTCCTCTCCTCAAGGGGGCAAACACGCTGCTGAAAGCGCCAACCCCTGGTAACACTCACAGGTAAAGGCCGAACCCATCGAGTCCCCGGGCCTGGTGCTTCCTGCTGAGCTCCACTCTCAGCTCTCGGAGAGCCTCGTTTTTCACCTGTCCTTTTTCTAGGGGTCCTAGGAGAGAAAGAATTATTCATCCTCAGACTCACACATATATTTCTGTTATCATCAAACAAAATTATCCCTGCAACCCCTCACACAATCCATTTACTCAAGATGATGGCTGGTGTGCAGTTGTAGGTTATCAATATTTACAAATCACAAGTTTCAATTAAAGCTGAATTGTCCTTCTTAGGTGGCAGAAAACAAGTATGGGGAAGGGAAGCAAGCCAAATCCCACAGCAACCAAGAGGTGGCGCTGGGTGGACAACCCGAAGCTGAGATAAATCATGAACCATGGAGTCTACTTATGGTCCCTGTAATGGCCTATATGGCATCTAAGTATGCAGATCTGCTTTTTAGGACAAAAGGTTAGACAGGAAAAAGAAAAAAACATACCTAGGCTATCAACTGTCTCGTCGTCCTTCTTTTTCTCTCCAGACTGTAAGAGAGGGGGAGAATCAATAAACAGGTTTCTCACCTTATTCTAAATGCTTCCTAAAAGCAGCAGCCTGACTCTTATCTACAAGGCTAACTAAAGTCTTCGCAAAATAACACTTGCCTTATAAACAACCATTCATTCAGGTGTTCCCATTGGCTATATGTGGAGTACATTGAGCACCAAAGACTTAAATATAATGATGAATTATAGACAGTTAAAAACATGAGAATCCAGCAGGGCAGTGGTGTCGCATGCCTTTAATCCTAGTACTCAGGAGGCAGAGGCAGGCGGATCTCTGTGAATTCAAGGCCAGCCTGGTCTATGGAGTGAGTTCCAAGACACACAGAAACCCAGTCTTGGAAAGAAACAAAAAAAAAAAGAAAGAAAACCCAAGAAAGGCTGTATGTGGTAGTACATGCCTGTAAACATGGCACCCTGCAGAGGTACAGGCAGGACAATGGTTCCAGGGCAGCCTGGGCTATGTTACATAGTAGGACAGTATCCAAAACAATTACAAATACAGTATTAATTTTACTTACATTGTCATTTCTTATTTATTTAGGTTTTCTGAGGCAGGTTCTCACTATGATAGCCATAGCTGACCTGGACTTTGCAATATAGACCAGGCAGGTTTTAAACTAGGAGAAAACCTCCTGCCTCTGCCTTTCGAGTGCTAGGATTACAAGTGTAATGCTGCCATACAAGGTTGCTTTGTCCTTTTTATCAAAATTTTTAACAAAGTAATAAATACACTACAAATAAGTGTTAAGTGAGTTTATAAAACTTTAAATCAACTTAGACTTTTTTAACTCAACTGTAGAATTTTTAGGGTGGCGGTTCCTTTATTTTATTTTTTTTGTTTTTTGTTTGTTTGTTTACTGAGACAGGATCATACATACTATGTAGCGCAAACTGGTCTCAAACTCTTACTCCTTCTGCCTTGGCATCCCAAGTACTAGGATTCTACGTGTATACCATCATGTCCTGCTTTCAGGCCTTTCGTTTTGAGTTAGGATCTCTACCGCTACCTAACCTGGAATTCACTACGTCACTGTGCAGACCAAGATAGCCTCGAACTTGCTTGTATCAGGCCCACCCATGATACACATACATACGCACATAAAACATTCATTCATATGTACATACACACACATACATACATATACACATACACACATATACACATATGTATATATAATTTATTTTTAATTAAAAATTTTCTCTTGGTTCTAAATATAGATGTTTCCCTGAAGGCAGAATAACATCTTAAAGTGAACCTCACCAGGTATCTGGAATACATATACAGGAAATAGGCCTTCTTGCTATTGCAGCCATGCAGGAAATGTGCTGCCCGATCATACTCTTTAACATCAAAGTAGGCCTTGGCCAGGGTATAGGCATCCACATCCTGGGCATCCTCCTAGAAGAAACAAGGTTATGTGAGTGGTTAAGACTAAGACAACCGAAGTTCACTTTAAAAAGCATATTCATTAATTTCAAGATATAGGAAAAGAATAACTATTTCTCCTCCCCCAAAATATGTAAATACATGCATTTATACAGTAGTTTTTAATATATGTATCACCTGTAAAGGCAAAGGACTTTTTTTCCAAAGTATTTTTTTCCAAATAAAAAGTGGGGACTGGCATGGTGGCACAATCCCAGCACTTGGGAGGCAGAGGCAGGCAGATCTCTGCAACTTCAAACCAAGCCTGGTCTACAGAGTGAGATTCAGGACAGCCAATGACACTCTGTCTCAAAAAAAGAAAAAGAAGAAAAAAAAAGGAAGGAAGGAAGGAGGAAGGAAGGAAGGAAGGAAGGAAGGAAGGTAGGTAGGTAGGTAGGTAGGTAGGTAGGGTCTGGGGGGTTGACTCAATGAGTAAAGTGTCTGCCACACACACACTATGACCTGAATTTGCATTCCCAGAGCTCACACAAAAACCAGACATAGCAGCCTACACCTGTAACCCCAGGGTATACCTATAATCCCAACACTTGAAAAGTAGAAACAGGAGGATGAATTCAAGGTTATCCTCAGCTTTATAGCAAGTCTCAAGACAACCTGGGCAACAAGAGGCCCCGTGTCACAAGAGAAGAGGGGAGAAAGTCAAAAGGAGCAAAAAGAAAAGGGGATAGGCAGGGAGAAGAGAAAATGGTATCTTGAGGGGAGAAAAAAAGGTCATCCTCATTATTATAATGGTAAATATGACTGCTGTCACACACAAGTCTGGGTTTGTTGGGGCCAGCAAGATGACTCAGAAGGTTAAGAACACTTGCCACCAAGCCTGAAAACCTGAGTCAATTCCCAGGACCCACACAGTAGAACCAACCCCTGCAGGCTATGGAATAATCCTTCTGTACACTGTGTGAATATGTCGCTATGATTGGTTTAATAAGCAAGCTGACTGGCCAATAGCTAAACAGGATAAAATTAGGTGGGAAAATCAAACTGAGAAAGATGAGATCAGGAAGGGTGGAGTTAGAGAAGTTGCCAGCCAGATGGACAATGAGTCAGACATTCAAAATATGATAGAAGTAAAAGCCAAGAGCCCTGGGGTAGCATTAAACTAATAGGAATGGGTTAAGTTGTAAGTGCTAGTTAGTAATAAGTCTGAGCTATTGGCCAAGCATTTATAATTTATATTAAGCCTGTGAGTGATTATTTGAGAATGGCTTCAGGACAGGAAAACTGCACCTATTCCTGCAGGCTATCTTCTGACCTCCATATATGTGCCATGGCATGCACGCACACACACATATATATACAAAAAGGAAATAAACAAAATTTTACATGAATTATAATGAAATTCATCCAAGACAGATATGGTGCCCATAATCTCAGCACTCAGTAGGCACAGGAAAGAGGATCACTAAAAGCCCAAGGCCAAGCTGGTGCACATATTAAGTCTGAGACCAGCAAACACTACCAAAATGGTTATGCAAAACTGTTTAAACATATACACATAAAATATTCCTAACTTTTCATGTACCTATGTAACTCAGAAAATTTTACTACTTGGACTATATGGTCTTTAAATTTGTATTTTGGAACCAGCAAGATGACTCAATGTTACGTAAAGGAGCTGTCACCAAGTCTGAAAACATGAACTTGATACCTAGAACCCACATGGTAGAAGGAGAGAACCAACTCCCAAAAGTCGTCTTCTGATCAGTACATGACATGGTAGTACACACCTTTAATCCCAACAATCGAGAGGCAAAGGCAGGCAGATTTCTGTGAGTTCTGAGGCCAGCCTGGTCTACAAAGCAAGTTCAGGCCAGCCAGGGTGTCTCCAGGTTACTGCTGCTGTGATGAAATACCAAAGGGTTTATTTCACTCACAGTTCCCTACCATCAAATCAGTGAGGGAAGGAAATCAAGCAGGGCAGAACATAGAGGCAGGTGCTGCTTTCCCATCGTGCTTCCTTATAGAACCCACGACTACCAGCCCAGGGATGGCATCATTCACAATGGACTGGACCCTCCCACATCACCCTCCACATTAAACTGTCCAGCACACAAGGCTACATAATGAGACCCAGTCTCAAACAATGCCCCTCAGTGAGATCCCATCTCAAAACAAAGAGTGGGGCTGGAGAGATGTCTCAGCGAGTAAGAGGACTGGCTACTCCTGCAGAGAACCTGAGTCTGGATCCCAGCACCCATGAGGCAGCTTAATGGGGATCTGACGCCATCTGCTGGCTTCCATAAGTACCAGGCATGAATGTGCTGTGTGTGTGTGTGCGCGCGACAGACACATAAAATGAAAACAAATCTTTTTGTTTAAGTAAAAAGAGAACTGACAATATAAAACACAGCTCAGTGTTGAGAGCTTGCTTAGCACAGGTCCTAGATCCAGTACCTAAAAGAAAACAAAACAAAAACCAAACCCCTGAAGTTTTAATGTTTACTCTAAATTACAGATCAAGGCTAAATTAGACTTAAACGTTTCTTCCATGATAGTTCCTAGAGAAAAATAAATAAACACGTGCTCAACAATTCACAAGGCTTCTAAGTCAACTCATCTCATAGCAACCTGGAAGCTATTAACCTCACCAAATGTCTGTGTTATGTGAATTCTTAAAAATTATTTATATATTTTGCATTTACTGAGAGAGAGAGAGAGAGAGAGAGAGAGAGAGAGAGAGAGAGTAAGTAGAGACCAAAGAACAACTTTCAGAAGTAAGTTTTCTCCCTCCATCTTGTGTGGTCCAGGAGTCCAACTCAAGTTGTCAGCATCTTATCTGGCCCAAGTGACATGAATTCTCGAGGGGGGGTTATTTACTGAAGCTCTTCTCTCACTTGAGAGTGTTCATTGTTTACTCATTCAACAAAGCTTTATCCTGCTAAGGACACCCATGTGCTAGGCATTGTGACAGTCAGCACTGAGAAATACAAGCTAATAAGACAGATGCAAATCACAAAGACTTTAAAAGGTCATATAAAATAATATATGCCTTACTGATTTACTTCTTCTTGGAAACTGGAAATTTATTAATATTATCTACAACTGAAAAGGCTGTCACTTTTAGGAGGGGGTGGGAGAGTTGAAGTAGGTGCTTACTCAATAGGCTGGCCTCAAACAATTGGCAATCCCCCGCCTCAGTACCCCAAGTGTTGCAATTATAGGCATGAGCCACAACACCCAGCTGCAGAAAGCTTGCCACCTGCCAACATTGATGGTTTTAGTAGAGAACATGCCTGAAATACAGAAGAAAACCTGCGTGCAAGTCGCCTGCACTCTACCTCCTGCTGCTAATGAGACTGGTTGATTTTACTGAATCCTGTGTGCCAAGAACACTTTTGGAGGAGGGGGCTGAGACAGGGTTTCTCTGTGTAGCCTTGGCTGTCCTGGAACTTGCTCTGTAGACCAGGCTGGCCTCAAACGCAGAGATTTGCCTACCTCTGCCTCCTGAGTGGGGTTAAAAGCATGTGACACAGCCCAGCCCAAACCCAGACTCTTAATCAATTTGCAGCGAAGAGCTACAGTGTAGAAGAATGATTTCATTCTATTGCAAAAACTTTATTTCATGTTTCTTATTAGCATTGTCCGGGTTGACCTCACACCCTAAAGGCTCCAGGGGTTTGTTTGGGTTTGTTTGTTTTTGTTTTCTGTGTTTGAGTGCTTTGCCTGCATGTGTCTGTGCACCTCATGCATGCCTGGTGCCGTCCCGCGCCAGAAGACAGCATCGGATCTCCCCGGAACTTTGTTACAGGCAACTTGTTAGCTGTCTCTGTGGATACTAGGAATCAAATCCAGCTCTTCTAGAAGAGGAGCAAGTGCCATCTCTCCAGGCCAAGGATGAATTTTTTTTAAAAATATTTCTTTTTCTTTATGTGTATGCATGTGTATCCATATACCGCATAGGTGTGTGTACCGCGGAGAACACGGTGTGGGATCCCCTGAAGAGCTGGAGTTGCAAGAGATTTTGAGACGCCTGCTGAGGGTGCTGGAAATCGAACAGAGGTTCTTAACCATTGAGCCATCCCTTCAACCCCATCAAGGCTGAAATCTCAAACAATAATTGTTTACCAATTCTCCCCAGCTGAAGTAACAGCACAGACTACATCTTCCAAGGCACAAGCAACCCCCACACATGAACTCTCTCGTAAGGCCCAGTTCAAACGCTGGCGTTTCAGCTACATCATTTCCATCGAGCAGCGGGCTCTCCTCCAGTGACAGGGCGCTGAGGACCTCTTGGGCCGCATCCCTCTGTGGCTAGGGAACGCCACTGTAACGACATCCTTACCTCTGTAAGAGGCGGCGGCGGCTGCAGCTCGGACAAAGGCAAGGCGGGCAGAGAGAAGGCCAACTCCGCGGACCTGGAACACCACGCAAACTGCATCAACCACGCGAGCTCCCCGAGGCCGAGATCCAGCACCGCCCCATCCGACCGCGACCTCTTACCATTTGCTGCTGTGAAGCAGGCCCCGCTCCCGAGTGAGCCCCGCGATGAGCAGCAGCTGCTTCTTAATTTCTCGCAAGTCTGAGAAATCCGCGCTAGGGGACACGCCCGGTACCGCGACGGCTGCCGCGGCCACAGAGACTACCGAGGTACCCGCAGCCATTTTCCTCCTCGGCCGCTCCAGCGAATCAGCGTCGACAATAATTGCTCGGCAAAGCCGCAAAGGTCTGCCTCTCATTGGCTTAGCCTTGCTCCGAAACAACCAGTCACAAACCTTCTTCGTAATGGGCCGAAAAGGCAATGTGGGGCTGGGTGGGGAGAAAGAGACGATTACACCCTGATTGGCAAGGGAGGTAAATTGGAACGAGAAGGGTGAGGGAGATAAATAAAGGACTTGATGGGTGGGGGCCTGAGGTCTCGTAGCAAGAAAAGATGGAGAAGAGGGAGAGCTATGCACCTTAGCGGTTTCATCTTTAACGAAAGATGAAAGGGGTATGGCTTATGGGAAGACTCTTTGCCTGGGGATGGCAATGATGGATGTATTCTGGAACGAATTCGCAGATTCCCCTGGGATTTTTCCTTGAAGTATATTAAGATGCACTACCCCGCGTAGAAAATCATTCCTCTTTATCACCCTCCGTTTTGCCCCAACAGGGAAAAAGCAGTCAATATTGATTGAGAGGTTACCTGATGAAGTGTTGTGTACTTCTACAAATATAATCTGATTGAATTCTAAAATCAGAGCTATGTCTATCATTCTGTCGCCACAGTTTTATAGATAAGAAGACAATATCAGGCTCAGGAAAAATTCTGAATTATAAACTAGATGCTCTTAACTATCACATGCAGTGTGCTGTAGGGATAAATCTTGCCCTGGTTCAATCCTTAGCACCCCCCCAATTACAGGAAGATACTTAATATTTCTTTGTTGTTTGATTGATTTGTGGGGATAGGTTCTCATGGAGCTCAGGCTGGCCTTGAAGTCCTAATCTTCCTTCCTCCACCTACTATGTGCTGAAATTACAGATGTGTACTGCTAAGCATCACTGACTTTTTCTTTAACCTAAGAGTCTTTCATATAGCCAGATGTGATGGCACATGCCTGTAGTCTTATTCTTCTAGTAGTTGAGAAAGGAGGATTGCAAGAGCCCAGAAATTCTAGACTAGCCTGGAGGAACATAGTGGGCTTTTTTTTTAAAAAAAAATGCACGTAGTAATATCAGTACAAGCTCACTAATTCCCTTCTGTAGTGGTCTGAATGAGAATGACCCCCATAGGCTCATGTGTTGGAATACCTGATCCCCAGTTGGTGGAGCTGTTTGCGAAGGATTAGGAGCTGTGGCCTTGCTGGAGGAGGTGTGTCACTGGGGAGGGCTTTGAGGTTTCAAAAACCCACACCATTCCCAGTTAACTCTGTGTGCCTCCTGCTTGTGCACCAAGGAGTCAGCTCTCAACCACTGCTCCAACATCATGCCTGCCTGATGCTGCCATGAGTAATGGCTGTGGATTCTAACTCTCTGAAACTGTAAGCTTCAAATAAGTGCTTTCTTTTATGAGTTGCCTTGATTACCGTTGTCTCTTCACTGCAATAGAAAAGTAACTAAAACACCTTGGGAAATTTTTGAGCTAGTTTATTATTCTTTGGATTTTTTTCTTTGTTTGGGTTTAGTTTGGGGTCTTTTTGAGATAAAAGTCTCTCTTTGTAGCACTGGTTGTCCTGGAATTCTCTATGTAGACCAGGCTGGCCTCAAACTCACAGACATTTCTTTGAGAAGGGGTGAAAAGATAATTTAATTTTTAATGATAAAATTTAAATTTACAATAACATATTTTACCGTAAATCAATTTCCAGCTTTTCTTTTCTTTTTTAAATATTTATTTATTTATTTATTATGCATACACTATTCTGTCTGTGTGTATTCTGCAGGCCAGAAGAGGGCACCAGACCTCATTTACAGATGGTTGTGAGCCACC
>LOJH01039481.1:0-17981 GCA_001685095.1 Ellobius talpinus | reverse complement strand
CTACAAATTTATTATCTCATAATTCTATGGGTCAGATATCTAGTGTCTAGATTACTTGGCTGGTTCCTCTTTTCTGGATTTCATAAGGCCAAATTAAATAAGTTGTCCAGCTGGCTTTTACAGAGAAAGGCTCTAAGAATAATTTGCTGCCAAGCAGGTTCAGATTATTCATAGAGTTTAATTCCTCYAGTTCATAAGACTAATGCCCTTTCTTCTGCAGTGACTGTCATTTTGGGGATTGTCATTATCATTGTGAGCAATCTTTGTTCCATAGTTGTTGTATGTAGATTTCGACGTTTTAGCCTACTTCAGTTATTGAATTAGTCTTAAGCTTGGAATGGCTCTGAATTTCCATTCCGCTGATCCAACTCATTCTGCCTTTGAGTGAAACACACCAGTGAGGTAAAAGAAAGCACATCAACATCAGATCAGAGAGTTAAAGACTTACAGACACAACTGAGATTTGTAACTTGCTACTTAGTGCCTGTTTTCTAGTTTTTCATACAAAATGACACACGCACACACATTTATGTGTACCTGTCCCATTCTTTGGTTTTCAAGTTAGACTAAGAAGTTAAACCCATAGAAACTAAGGTAAATAAAACAAAAATATAAGAAACAAACAGGACTAGAATCGTAAAAGCATAGCTTTCCTGAGAACGAAAACGAGTAAGGTTGGGTCTCATGTGGGCTGAATTAGGGGCATAAGGAGTAGATGGGACTCTGTTCTCAGACGCCCTTTCGATTTTCACACCTGTTTTCTAGCTTCTAATTTTTGTTCGGCTGCATGCTTCTTTCTCGTAATCATAACCTTGCTGAAAACACCATCAAAGACAGAAGCAGAGGTATGTTTTGTAAGTGATTACAAATGCAGGTAAGTTAGAATAAAAATTAACCATGACCGGCTGTCACAGATGGCATTGAGACTGTGGTTTCTCTATCACTAGAGAGAGGAAAAGTAGATGAGAAGATCTTGTTCATTTTTATGTTGTATGGTTATAGCAGCTTTAGAAGAATGAGTGTTTAGGCGAGAAATAAGTGACATTAAAATTTAAGTAAAAATAGAAAAGTTTTAGGAGTGTTTAAATGGTATTTATATATTTACAGTTAGTATATTGATTTATGTCTAGTCTTTGTAGGAACATTTGTGATTATGTTGAAATGGTTATGTTCACAAATGTGTGTGAATCTGTGTGTAAAATACTTCATTTTGCTTTGATTTCTTGTCATTAATTTATATAGTATAAATATTTCCCAGATCTTAAGTGTTGTTACTATACACAAAAAAAGAGAAAAGTTGTATAAAGTAGCAGATGTTAGTTTACTTGATTGTAAATGTGATTATTGCATATCATACATATTCATAATTGAGTTATACATAAATATACATATAGTTTTTACTTTTTAATTATGTCTCAGTAGAGCTAAAAACGAGACAAATGTTTAATGACTACATTGTATTATATAGATACAGAATTCACTTGGTTTTTGCTTTAATGGTGAAGACTTGGGTTATTTATAATATTATTGGATTTTGATTTGATGAATATTCTTTAGTAAGTTTGGTACTATATTATAGGTTTTACTATTTTTGTAGTTCCTTAAAGTATATACCAAGTAAGTCAAATGTAACTACTTTTAAGGTTTTCCAATTTTTCTAAGTTATTGTCAAGTTGTTTCTCGAAGAATTATGTTGCCCCTTGGATTCTGTCGCACCTGTTTTAGTTGTGGTGTCGTATTGAACTACATGGTTCTGATATTTGTTGTGTTTTACATTGTTTTATGGTGATATAGAGTGCACAGGAAATTTAGTGGATAGGGAGTTTAGGAAGATCTCAGAGAAGCTGAGGGAGAGGAAAGAATGTGATCAAAATATATTGTCTAAATTTTTAATAAATAGAAAATAATAAATAGTCCTGAACACGAGATCTTAGTTGAAATTTTAAGTATAGCTCCAAGAAGAAAAATCTGAACTTGTACTTTCTCTAAACTCAACCTTTGTTTTATGAAATATAGTTCATGAAATGTAGCCCCTTTCTTTTGAAAGATCTATTCATTAAGAAGTAATTTAATAACTTCTTTTGTTTGACACCTAGATTTATATTTCAACATAGAACATTACCTGATTAATCTTTTCTGATATTGCAGTTACCTTCTTCTGTTTTGTTTTGTTTTTACAGAACACTGCATATGGTTTCTCTATTCTTACTTATCTACTACTGCAGTTTATGTCTTGACTAAATACATAATGCTCTCTAGGACCACATCCTAGTGTTAGAACAGCTCAAAAATCCTAAACACTGTCATTAATGATCTGAATACAGAAACTCCTTAGATGTAGAAGTATTAGCATAGATATTGAGGACAAGACTCGGAATGTAGAGATATCCAACTTGTTATCACAGATCTGGTTTTGCTCTGTATTAACTAGGATGACCGTCTCTTGTCATCTTTTCTCACATCTATTGAAAAGATATATTAGAAATCAAATCATCTCATGTTGTTGTATGGAGTAAGTTAATTTCTACATGTCAGTAACTTGACCTATGGCAAACACTCAGAGTGCCAGTTGATATTATTGATCTGTAAAGCAAATATGTTAGTGTGGTGCTTTGAAAGAAAATGCCCCCCCAAAAGGCATTAGGATTAGGAGGTATGGCCTTGTTGGTGGAAGTGTGTCACTGTGGAGGTGGGCTTTGAAGTCTGTTTTTCTCATGCCTTCCTCAGTGTGACTGTCAGGTAACCTTTGTTACTTGCATGATATAGCACTCTCAGCTCCAGCACCACATCTGCCTGCAGGCTGTCATGCTCTCCTTCATGATCATAATGGGCTGAACTTCTGAAACTGTAAGCAAGTTACCCTCAATTAAATGTTTTCTTTATGAGTTGCTGTAGTCATAGTGTCTCTTCACAGCAATACTAAACCCTAGCTAAGACAGTTAGTTTTTAGTTATTCTTCTTCTTTAGAAATTTTTCATTATCTAAATTTTCATTTTCTGAAGAAAATTTAAAATTCTGGCTCTTACCCAACCTTGTTTCCTCCATATTTGTTCTCAAATGTTATTGGGATATTGATTTTAATGATAAACTTTCCACTCCATGAACCAAATGTAAAGTGGAACCCTATTAAGTACTAATAAAGCATGTTTNTTCTTTAGAAATTTTTCATTATCTAAATTTTCATTTTCTGAAGAAAATTTAAAATTCTGGCTCTTACCCAACCTTGTTTCCTCCATATTTGTTCTCAAATGTTATTGGGATATTGATTTTAATGATAAACTTTCCACTCCATGAACCAAATGTAAAGTGGAACCCTATTAAGTACTAATAAAGCATGTTTTTAAAAATTACATATTTGACTACAATAAAAATTAGTTTACCAAAATTAATATTAAGTTTATTGCAGCCATATTATTTATCAGCACAACACAAATCATGATGTGGTACAGAATTTATAAAAACAAAGTCACCTTGCATTTGCCCAATTAAAATACATTGTCATCATCTTTTGAAACTCTCCATGGGGGTATTTATCTCAATATTCTTCAATACTAAAATCGATGGATGCTCATTTCCCTTACATAAAATGGCATAATTATGTACACACAATTTATACATCTCATTTTATTTATTTCATATTTAGATTACTTAGAATATCCAATACAATGTAAATATTATGTAGCTAGGTATTATAGTGCATTTTAGTGAGTAATGGTAAAAATACTTGTAAATTCTAAATACAAATTCAGTTTCTTTACAAATATTTTTGATTCTTGGTAACTTGAGTCTATGGATTTAGAACCTTTGGTTATGGCTGGATGAACCTAGTTATTTTCATAAGTGCCTATTTGTAGAGAGATAAAGAAGACTTCCTAGACATATGTTGGTGTTTCTGTGAACAAGTCTAGTATTTACAGCTAAATTCTAATCTTTCTTCTATTAAAACATATTTTCTGCCAACATCAATATCACACAAGAACACTATGGCACCATGATAGGAAAATACAAAATTGGCCTAATTTGTTATGGTGTCTGAATGAATGAAAACTATGAACAACATGGAAGCAAAGAAAGAAAAGGCTTACTAATTGAAATGAGCAATTATTGTGTTCTGCTACATGGACTTTAATCTACAGAGGGGATTTACTGAATTACAAGCCAAAAAAATTGTCTCTTATTTTTTGGCAGAATCTGATTTAGGGGATTCTCATTCGATTTTCTCCCAAATTATTTAAATATGATCTTAATCCTGTAATTCCTTTCTAACATCTCTGTAGAGAAAAGTCCTCAATTTCCATGCTTAACCTATTCACCTATGAGTGTTTGGTAGACTTTGGTTCAGGAACCTTGGCAGTTATTACTATAGTTAGATATTTATTTTTCACTTTTGCCTAACATCAATTAGTATATATTTTGGTAAACAATAAGACTCCTTTTACATTATTACAGTATTTTAATTTGCAGTTTCAGAGGCTAGAGACAGGTCTCAGTTGAAGAGCATTTGGTGGTTTCAGAGGAACCAAGTTCAGTTTCCATCACTCACATCAAACTGTCACACAGTCACCTGTAACTCCAGCTCTGGGGACTTCAACTCCTTCTGGCCTCTTCAGGCAATGCATACATATATATGGTATACACACACACACACACACACACACAGAGAAATGCATGATTTTTATGTTTAAGCACATAAAATTTATTTTAAAATTTTTCTATTTTTTTAACTTCAGAAAATCCAGTCCTATTTTTCATTGAATAACTATTTCATATGTTATTTTATATTTGATAATAACTATTAAATGCTGTTTACCAAAGAGTTGCTCTTTCTTTTAATTTCTAAAGTATTTGAATTGCATTCATGATGATGGCCATTTATGTAATTGGAACCAGAATGTAATATTTAATACTGAACTGAGACCATGGATAATTTGTGATTTCAAAGTATAGTGTGAAAACTTCAAAGTGCTGTATTTTTTCAGCTGAGAAAAACAAGAGAACGTTACATTAATTCATGTGTCGAAAAATTGCTTGAATGAACTGTTTCATTAAATTTATCCCAGTTTCCATGATATATAAATCAGTACTTTCAAGCATTTTTCTTTCTAAAAGCTCTAAATTTAGGTTTAAGGATATGCATTATCTTTATGTTAAAATACTCCATCACTGGTTGATTATCTGTGCTCAGCTGGCCTTACGAAAGAATTTAGTAGTGTTCCTTTCATTGGGATGCTGTGAGAAACAGACATAAGATAGATAATAAGCATTAGCTAGATGTTAGTTATTGGTTCAACATCTCTTTTTTATTATGATTACCCACAGTAGAAATTATTTGCCTTGAAAGAAATAAATGAGAGATCACAGAAAAATCAGTCAGGCATTAAAAAAAATTCCTGCTATCTACTCTCTACCTTTTTTTGTAGAAAACTAAATAGCACAGTTCTTTGCCAATGTTTTATGTTGCAGATCAAATACGACTGAAAACAGTATTTTACTCTATAAGACTTCCTATCTTTGCTATAATGTTTGACAACGGGCTTAAAATCAAGAAAGATAAAGAAAGTA
Organism: Ellobius talpinus; assembly: GCA_001685095.1. Lineage (NCBI taxonomy): Eukaryota > Metazoa > Chordata > Mammalia > Rodentia > Cricetidae > Ellobius > Ellobius talpinus. The sequence continues at coordinate 12,419 of LOJH01039481.1, read as the reverse complement.
TTTTATACTTATTAAGGGAACACTCCATCTACAGGACAATATAATTCTAATTCCGTTAAAAGCAAACATGGATGTATCCAATTTCATGAAGGAAAGAGTACAAATAAAATCCACAGATTACCCCATAGCAATTAGAAATATCAGGACTCCTCTACTCTCACCAGCTGGCAGGTCATTCTGACAAAAATAAAAATAAATAAAAAGAGGGACACTTCAATTAAATGATAGTATTGGTCAAAAAGAATTAATAGACATCTATAGGGCATTCCATCTAAACCGCAGAAAGCACCATCTTCTCAGCAATCTAGGGCAGTCTCTCTAAAATAAGTCATGTAGTGTAACATACAATAAGCCTTAAAATTGTAGAAACACTGAAGAGATTCTTTGTATTCTATATGACCATAATGAAATAGAGCTAGAAAGGAGCCCAGTCCCGGTGATACATCTACAAGACACTCAGCACCGAAGACTCAGGGAACCCTGTAGACGAGGGGGCAGAAAGAGGGTCAGTGAACTTGCTGAGAGATTATGTCTCCAAGTAACATAACAGACATTCTGAGAAAGTAATCAGACAAATAATATCACTGACAATTGCCTAGAAAAAAATGAAACAAATCTGACCAAGGGAGTGGTAGACCTTTGCAATGAAAACTTGAAAAGAAAGAAATTAAGGATGACACTAGAAGATGGAAATGTCTCTAAAGCTCAAGGAGTAGTAGTATGGTGAATACAGCTCTAAAGCCATAATCAGCCTATAAATTCAATGGATATAATATCCATAATTCTGGAGCCATTTTTTAAAGCAGAACCATAATAACAAAATAAAGATTGTATGGGCCCAAAAACAAATAGATCAATGTAATAGAAGGCCTATGATGTATCAAACTACACAGCTACAGATACCATATTTTTGACAACAATCCTGAAAATACAGATGGGGAAAATACAGCACTTTTAAAAAATGCTTGAAAACTGGGTATTAATATATAGAAAAATAAAACTATATCTGTATATCTCACCCTGCGTGATTATCAATTTCAAGTGGATGAAAGCTCGTAGTATAAGACTTTAAACTCTGAAACTATTAGAGGAACAATAGGAAACGAAAATCAAAATTATGTCAACATTCCATTTACCCCATTCAGAACGTTACTCTTAACAAAACAAGTGAAAGTAAATTCTGGTGATAATGTGGACGAAAGGAAACTCTTATAACTGCTGGTGATGTGGATTTATTTGTCCACTAATGAAGTCAGTATGGAGGTTTCTCTTTAAATTACAAATAGCTCATCCAGATGACTCAGTTATACCACTTCTGGTTATTTACTCAAAGGATTTCAAATGAAGATACCAGAGACTCTTAGACACCAATGTTTATTGTAATACTCTGTACAATAGTTACAGGACTAGCGTAGGTGTCCAAAATAGAGGAACATGCAAAGAAAATGTTATATATATACACACACACATATATATATAATATTTTTCATTCATAATGAGGAACAAAAAATTATAGTTTGCAGCAGAGTGGATAGAAATGAATTTAGTCATCTTAAAGAAGTTATGCCAAGCCTGGCATAATGGCACATACCTTTAATTCCAGCCCTAGGAAGGCAGAGGCTGATGGATCTTTCTGAGTTTGTGGTCATCCTGGTCTACAGAGTGAGTTCTAGGACAGTCAAAGCTACATAGTGAGACCCTGTCTTGAAAAATCAAAAACAAATTATGTCAGTCTCAGAAAAACAAATATCATACATTTTCTTTTATGTATAGTTCTTAGACTTCTATAGGCAATGAATTCATTTATGAACATATTCAATGGAAGTCAAGGTAAAGCTTGCTAGAGGAGCACAAGGGACTGGTGTGAGGAGGGGCTGTGAAGAAAGGAATGGTAATGCAGTGTAAGGAGAATATCCTTGTCTTATAAAACAGACTTTTATGGAAACTTCAAATTTAAATGTATTTATATCTATAATATAAATATAATTGCAAACTAGGAAGTGTAGATATTGTATGATGATTTTGGCTAATCTGAGCTGGAAATCTTTAGAATGAATTTCCAAAATAGTTTGTATATCCAAACAACACTACAGAATTACTCTATTTATTTATAGAGATTATCAAGTTTAATAAAACTAAAAAATCTAGCTATAGAAATATTTATACTATTGCTTTCAGAAGTACTTCGTAAGGAAAAACACTGTCAATGCCTTCAGGGGAGATAGATTTATTCCTTTATGTTGACTTTTGATTTATATATATATATATTTTTTTCAGAAAAAGAATTCAAACTATGATATTTTCATTTTTCATAGCAGAGTATTAACCATAGCACACTTATTAGGTCTTTCTTTTTCTAAGTGGGTAAAGGGATATTTTTTTGTTATTGTAATCAGGGAATACTTTGAATTGAAATTAGAGTTCTCAGATTTCTATGAGCCTACATTTTTTGTTATATTTTAAATACAATGCATCATTTGGCATTGAAGTTTTCCATGTTTTTAATTTAATATTTCTGCCACAATTCTCTAGGGCAATTACTGTCTAAGGCATGATATTGTTTTAGTTGACCTGTAGAGGTCACTATTAGCAGACATATGAAAGCTTCTTGAAATTATACCAGTATAACTAAATTTTCATTTCTGCCTGCTCCAAATCACTAGAATGACAAGTATGTTATTCAGTATTAGAACATTATACCAATGCAATATAACTTACAAATTATATTTTGTTTAGAAAATTAAGTAATAAAGCAGCTGCTACTACTTGAAAGGTTTAGCCAAGGTCTGTGATTTCCTGCCTGCAGTTTCTTAGGCTTCCTGATACAAGATACCCCATGAATTTGAGTTCTTGTGATTTCCTACTTAAATTATCTTGTCTCATGTGGAAGAAATTGACATGGAGCAAGGAAAACAACACCTAATTTAGATACTTCACACCTGTAGCAAAACAATATATTAGAAAATATGAACTTGACTTATTAAGAAAAATACTGAGGAGGTAATTCTTGCAGAAAAGTAATTTAAAGTGATATTTTTTATTTTTATTTAGTTAGGTAGCATTCAAATGGGCACAGACGGGAAAAGACTAGGGCTGTTCTATAGAGAAATGGCACTGCCAGTAAAACTCTCTCAAAATAAAGGGAATCAGTCATTTTTTGTAAGTTCTCCTCTGCTTTTATAAACACAGCTGTAATCAATTAAAGGCTGAGTTTTGAGGGAGCTATTGTTTGTAGTTGATTCAAACATTGCTGAGTCGTCTTTTAGACTACCCGTGTGGAAACCCTGGGAAGGTAACAACAAAGCTCAAAGTACCTAACTCTTCATTGTGAAGTTTGTTCTTGACAACTCACTCTGTCTTTACTCATTCAGAGAAACTGGAATGTAACCTATGCATTAGAAGGCTTAGGAACATAACAAGTACCCTTCCCGTGTACGTGTAGGTAGCAATTCATTATTTATGAAAAGAGAATCAATATTGACTGTTTGGTAAGAAAATAAACAGTCTGTGTCCCTTGGAAGAAAGGGAGAGATCTTTCTCCAACACTAAGGAATTATTCATTAATTTTAGTTGTGACTGCTGACTTATTTTGGTGCTCAGTCTCTTCCCTACACCCCTGATTTGAGGGAGACAGTGTTGCCAACACTGAAATTGGCAGTGTTCGGTTATGACTCTTAGATTTGGGGGACCGGTGGAAGCTTACTATCAAAGCACTTGTGAAAACACTTTTGGGTAAGAATTTGGCATACCTATTTTTAAAAATTAGCAAGCTAAAGTTGAATTAACATTAAATGTTTAATGCTACTGCTATGTATTCACTATACAGAATAGGCAAATTTTCTTTCAAATGCAAACAGTAAAGGGTTCTTAGTAATAAAAATAAATTCTGAGGCTTTTCTAAGTAGGAATGGCCAAATTTCTTCTCTAGCTGTGTAAATAATAATCAGGAGTAGGCTTGGAGGGAGTCCCATTCAGACCTATTTAAATGGATATTTGTGACAAATATGAATATGTTTGGAGTGGAAACTAAGGAATGAAGTGATCATTAAGAATGTTTTGTCTCCTAAGCCTTTTGCTTTCTAGATCAAATGAAGAGAACTTTTTTTTGAGTGTTCAATTTAATAAAACTTCTGTGTTATGCCACTGCTATTCAAGCACAGAAGCCTCTCTCTTTTTTTTTGAGTGACTCATCTGGGAGGTTAGAAGGCGCAGAGCCTTACCGCCCAGAGGAGCCACTGTAGGGATGACTCAGGACACCTTCACTGCATCCATTCATTACCTTGGCCCTGGTGGGAGTTGCAAGGAGAGCCTGCCAATTAGATGTTGGTAATGCGGACTTTGCTTTAGGGAATTGGGTACAACTGACAGAATTCATTCCTGAACTTTAGCAGCCACAAAAGAGTATTTTTTTCTGTCCTCTGAAACTGGTTCCAAACCAGGTCCCAAAAGGACAAGCTTTCTTTTGTGCACCACCTACCCCAAGTCCAGTTACTAACAATGGCACAACATTCAGTTTTTCCGAAATCACAGGAAACATCTGAGGAAGGAGAAAAGGACTGAAAAGGAGTCATCAATTGAGCTTATTAGCATCTGTTTTGATTTTGTTTTTCTTCTGAATTTTGAGCATTCCTTCTGTAAAATAATTCCACGGTGACAGCTTCCCAGAAAATAATAGTGCTTTATTATGAAATGAGAGGGTAAGTCTGTGGTGTGTCTGGGCCACCTTACCACAAATCTTTTAGATGTCGAATAGAAATTAACGTCAGTTTATATTCAAGAATACTTACGCTTTTCCTTTTGAAAAAAAATAATTCTGGAAATCCCTGGTCCCAAAGCTGTGTTAGCACCAGTACTTCCTTGTCTTCTCATATATAAGCATAAAGACGCTCTGTGTTCAGATTCATTTGTGTCATTGGTGTTTATTGATACTACTTTTATGTTTTATTCAGTTTGAATGCTTAGGTGATATTTTGAAATTTTAACAGGCCAAGTGTTCTTTAAGGATTCATAAAGATATTATTAGTAAAATGACAAATCTTGGTAAATTCTCAAAGCATCTTTCAGAAAATGTCAGAGTAGCTTAACAGTAGGTAGTTAGATAGAAAATCCACTATGCAGTCCCTATGTGCTATAATTAGAAAAAAAAGTAGCCCCTGCCCCCTTTACAGAAATGTATTCTTTTGGCTTCTATTTTCAACTTCACATTAGAAATTATTTTTAATATATCTCAGACAGGGCCCCTTCTATCCTAGTGTGGAATGAATACGAGTACTGTATCTTTATTTTGTAGTCTTGTACAAACATATTTTATTGGAACCTACTTCAAATTCTTGTTAAACATATGAGCTTATTCACATGAATGCACATAGGAGTAGAAGCTGGAACAGAGAAACCAATGTCTCCTATGCTTGGCTGCAGCTCAACTTCAGGGGGAAGAGGTTTCTCCAGCAGCTCTCTGCTGGTGCTCATGTTGTGTTTCACACATGCTTCCTCCTTCTGCTGTGACATGTACACACCGACGCACTTGTGCGCATTGCTGTGATTTAAGGGAGAGACAGCGATTAGTCAGAATGCTTAGGAGTTGAAAGTAAGCGAACATGATCACGACAATAACTGTTCAGAACTTGCATGAATCGCCACAGTTTTCACCAAGCAACTGGCTGGCCTTCTCAGGCAGGCTCCAAATTCCTGTTGAAATTAAGACTTTCTTTCCTGGACTGGGCCTGGCATTCCTAGGAAACAATGGTTCTTTTCAACTAGGCTCTGAAATTTCACAGGTGAAGGGAGAGGGGCAGTCATTTGATCCCACCCTCAAGAAGCCTGTTAGTATTTTAAAGAGCGAAGACAGAGCCGATCATGGAAATACAGGCCAAACTGGCTAGTGGCTGAGAGCTGCAATCTAGACTCGCAGTTCTACAGATCCCTGTGCAATATGGATCAGTTTCAGCGCTCTGACTTGGACTTGCACTGCAACTCTGTTTCTGGATTTTTTTCAAGAACAGATTACAGGCCCACTGTAATGGCATTTAACTTTATATCATGTCTTATGGAAAAGAAGTATTCATGTTTTTTCTCATTAGGCATTGGCAGTATATTATAAAAGCAGGCATTTAAAGATGTATATGTTTGTATAAATTCATTTTAGACAAGATGAAAGGTAATATTTTATATATGTATGTATATGTATAAAGCAGTATGTAATTGCATAAATATTCTAAAATGACAATTCTAACTAGCATCCTTTTCAAAAGACTTGTCTATATTACAATTCAAGTTTCAAAAGTATTTAGGCAATTTTAGTACATGTTTATGAAAATGTGAACAATATATGTAATTAGGGAGAATTAGTGCATCTCTCTCTCTCTCTATATATATATATATACACACACACACACACATATATATAACCATTACCGGAACAATAAAAAAATTTATGGAAAGTTTTGTGAGTAAATTCCTGGCTGTTTGTGACTTTTATTTGATCAAATCTCTTTATAATTGAGACATTTGGCATTGATTCATATATGTGAAAAATGAAATTTCAGCTTGTATTTTTGTTAATCAAATGTGTTTAAAATAAGTTCCAAGTCTCAAAGAAAGAGATCACAATTCCAGCTACAGTGTTTGGACAAGGCAGACTTTACTGTTGATCATGGTATGCTTGGAAAGCCAGAATATACCTAGACAGGAATGCACTTAGATTTTAACTCAGGAGGTGACCATGTCTTTTCCCTGTTGGCTGGGGTCAGACACTGCCCCCCCATATTATTCAGTTGGTTACTCTGAAAAGAACCAATGCATAGGAAGTGGAGGAAGGAAAAAGTCAGTGAGAAAAAGGTCAAACTTCCAGGCCGTTGAGTAAAGGTTTTACTGGATGGATAGGATTAAAACATTTATAAGTCTTACCCGGTTGAGGACACAAAATATTTAATTTAAGTTTTATAGCATTTCATAGAAAAATTTTCAAAATTGATATTTCTTATAATTAGTGACATTTGTCTGTTTGGGGCTAGGACACCTTACTCAGAATGATTTGTTCTAGTTCCATCTATTTACTTGCAGATTTCATTACTTTTAACCACTTAGCAGTATTCTATTTTGCAGATATACAACATTTCCATTCATTTGTTGAGGGATTTCATATTCTGTATATTATGGATATAGTAGCAGTGAATATGTTTGAGCAAATATCTCAGCGGTAGAATAAAGTAGTCTTTGGGAATATGCCCCAAAGTGGTACAGCTGGATCTTTAGGTATATCAATTCCTATCTTCCTGAGGAAACACCACACTGATTTCCATAGATGGACTGGCTGCTCCACTTCCTGGTGAAGGAGAAATGTTCAATAGTACAGAGGCCGCCATGTAAGGAGTTTTATTGCCTCCTTTACTCATTTTCTTTGTCTTACCTCAGTTGTACAACATCCTCATTTTCAGCTTAATCACTTGTCAAAATGAGTAAACAGGTAATGGTGTAAAATGCTTTCCTCATCAAAAAAATAATTTAATATAAATAAAATTTATGAGCTGAATAAATGCAATACATATGAGGTATTAAAATAATAATTTCTACCCCCTTAGTAGAACCCATGAGATAGAATTATCTTGTTAAAGAAAAGGTAACTTTCTTAAAGTTTGGGATTATATTTTAGAATTTTTGGGAACACATATATGCATCTTGCACACACAGAGTTTTTATGACTTGACATGTTTATTTGTTTACATAGTATCTCTCACTTAGGTATTAGTATGTTTTTGTGATAACACCTTAAATTGGCACCTCTTTCTCTATTTTGAAACATGCAGACTGAAAACTATATAGGTGATGAAGGGGTATATATATATATTTAATTAGTGACTAAGGATTTACACAATGTATATACATAATGTTACATCATAAAGGCATATATATACATTTATGTTCAGCTTTGTGTGGCAAACACATATGTGTGTTGCATATAGGAATATATGTGAGAATTGTAGTTAAACCTAATAACTGTATGACATTTATGTTAATATATTTTTTATTTTACAAGTGAAGGAATTAAACAAAGCAAGGCTAAACAACTTGGTCATTGCTATTCTCCTGGAGAGTGTCAAAGACCAGCAAAATAGTATTAGAGTTTCCTTCTTAAATCCTAATTTCACCAAATCACATTCTTGTTAGTCTTATCGTCACCAAACTGATCTACAATGTAGCTTATTTCTAATTATAAAAGAAGTAGTTAAAGATCAGCATTGTAAATGTCACATATAGAAGTGAAGATTAGTAATTCACTTGTAAGTGTGAGTTTGAAAAGCCTTCTGAGAGTGCTCTGAGCCCCATTGATGACAGCAGACTACATCCTACCTATCCTAAGTCCAATAACTTAGGGTAGGTCCAGAAACTTGATGATTCAGTTTATAGTTTGATGGACATAAAGTCTCACAGTTTTCTGATTCGTGTAAAAGACCTAAACAGAAAAACCAGCCTGAGGACTATCAATAAAGGCAGTTGATAAAGCGTTTGTCCAGTACATGAAATGTCCTGGGTTGAGCCTCAGCAATATATAAATCCAGGTATAGCGGCTCATGTTTATAATCCCAAAATTTGGGATGAGAGATCAGTAGTCCATGATCATTATTAGCTACAGAGTGAGTTCAAGGAATGCCTAGGCTACATTAGGTCAAGATTTATGCTTTGTGGGGCATGTTAGCTCTTGCAATGTAAACAAAATCCACTTTCACTGAGATGAAAGTTGTATTAATGCAACCCCCCTTTTCCATATGTGGGCTAACATTATAAGAAAATCTATTGGAGTGGTCTTAAACCTGCTCAGAGTCCTATCCAAAGGAGATACCACAATTAAAATATCTATAGAATAAATATGGGAATCATGTCACTCACCTACTAGAGATGTATTCACACTCACCAAAATATCTATTAGAGATCTCAGAAAAATCTACACACTTCCCCATGACTCTAGTGGTATAGATTCCTACTATGACCAATACTAATGAGTTCTGACATATGTTTTTAACCCATCACAGCATCTTTCCTGATTCTTGCTTTTCCCAGAGGAATCAGATGCTAAAGATCTACTACCATTTTTCTTGGAGTAAGTGGTGTTTTTAGTCCTGTGCTTCATTCCATTCTTCAAACATGTCTTCACTACCTCAGGGTTTTCCCTTTAGTTATAAATACTATATGCATCCACATTATGGGTATCAAGTTGGCTCTCTAATTAAAATAGTAAGTTGTGTCTTTTGAGAGAAGTCTTCTGTATTTGTGCTGCTCTAGCAGACTGATTTATAAATAGTAAAGCCTTTTAAAGAGTCGTGGAAGCTGAGAAGCCAAGAATCATACTGCCAGTGGTCTTGGTGTCTAGTGAGGGTTGCTTTCCTGCTTCCAAGGGGATGCTTTTCTTGCTGTATTCTGCAGAAAAATAGCAAAATGACATCTTATAAGGGGAAGGTGAGACTTGAGAACATGTAGGAATTTGCTTTTGCTCCCAGGTGTCAGTAATAAAATGTGCACACTGAATATAGCAAAAAGAAAATGACATTTGTCAATAGCCTGAATGAGCTTAAGCAAGCACTCCAAGTCTAGATGATACAAGCTGCAGCCAACATACCTTTTTTTCTGTCATGTATGTGTTAGAGAAGACTATTCAGCTGCTTAGGCTGATCCTTAGAAACTGTGGACCTGAATTCAAATCCCCAGGACCTACATAAAATGTGGAGTCTGGCCATGAAGTGTACAACCCCAGAACTGTGGGAGTGTGTGTAAATAGTGGGGTATAGCCATGCAATGTAGAACCCCAGAACTGTGGGAGTGTGCAAGAGAAGAGGACTGCTTAGGCTTCCTAGCTAGAACCATAGATCCAGGTTTGGTGAAAAATCCCATCTCTAAGGCATAAGATAGACAGTTATATAGCAGAACATCTTATATCCTCAATTGACCTCCATACACATGGAAGAATGTGTAGCTATACACATGTGTTAATCTATGTTGTATTCATATATCACACATGGGTACATCATACACATATACAACATGCACACACAGACACATGTAAACACACACCTGCATATACATTCACACATATACATACAGGTACAGAAACATATACACACAGAGACAGAGAGAGACAGAGGGACAGATGGACAAATGGACATACACACAGATAGACACATTTATTTGGAAGGGATGGCCCAAGTAAAAAAGACCCACATAGAAGTTCTATGCTTCTGTTACCCGACGGAGCACTGACTAGCACTAGCATCTCATTGGTCCTGATAATAATTGTAAAGTGCTTTTGACAGGTTAGTGAGTTTACAAAGTTATGCCCTGTCTATATTCAGCATTGTAATGATATAAAAGATAAACAACCTCAGTTTCTCTGTAGGTAATAGCATACCATTTGATACCATGAATTTTCTCATGTGGGAACTATATTGAATAACTTCTGGTCAAATTATTACTTGAACAAAGGTAGGGATTCATTGTAACCAGTCCCTGGATTAGGTCATCTTGTCTAAACTAGGGGTCATTTAGAAAACAATCACAGTGCATTGGGAAGGGATTTTCACTGTAGCTTCTGATTATTGCGAAAAATAGTTTATGGTCCTCACTATGTTTTGTAGGTGTTTTTACTCAGAAAGGTTATAATCTTAAAAAAAATAAAAATTAGATATTGCTTAGTATCTATCATGGTATACTGAAAGGATGGGGTTAATATTTGATATTTACAAATATATTTGCAATGTAGGTCAATGTGGAAAATAAAATATATTTATGCTTGTTGAGATTGAAATGGGTTATTTGGAGTACATTTCTTCCTAGAAGAACTTAGTTGAAATCTCCAGTTTCTCTAGCACATAGTTTTAGGTTTTGTCTTACAGCCACCACTCCTAATTAGTAGCTAAGTAAAGAGAAAATAAAACCAGAGTGTACTAGGCCCCTTTCATTTTGTATGTGTAGGACTGGTTCATGGCTAGTTTTTTTTTTTTTAACTCAGCTTCACCAAACTGGTGTTTTACTTGGCTTGGTAACATTTTTATTTAAATAAATGCAGAAACTCAGGAAACATAAAATAGAAGGCTCTCTGTGTTCAGCACAGTTCAGGGGGAAAAGATTTAAACATTTAGCCATATCCAGTCTGACAGCTGAGAGATAAATAGATCTTTTATAGTGAAGTTGGGGAAATAAGACTGAAAATTATTCTCCTGGGTTCTATGTAACATCCAGTTTTAAAAGTTTAAAAATATTCAAATTAGAATATTTTAGAGATTTCTTTAATATATGCTATCTCCATTAATCCATCAGCTAGAAAATATATTTTTAAAGTGAACAGTTTTATGAAGATATTAAAGTAATTAAAATATAAAATTACTGGATTCAGAGGTGAACTACATATCTAATTTAATTTCTTAATTCTTAAAAGGTCAAGTAAAGAAAATGAACTTCATAAATATCATATTCAGAAGTAGCACAGTAAACCAACAAAATAGATAGCACCAATATTTGAGCAGTAAAATTTTATGCATATATTCACCAGAATTTATATTTTAATATATATCAGTGTCATTTTCTTTCAAAATATTATAACTGATCTCTTTTTCTTTTTCATATTGTGAGATTAGAAAAGTTAGTGAGGCAGTAAATGTTTGCATATGATATAACCCTCTTTCAATATTATTTAAAAACAGTAATATGAGTATATATTTTAATAAACTTGTTTGTTTTAGAAGAGGTTTAGAAATGTAGAATTCTTTGAATGATAGCAGAGAATGCCTTTGCACATACAAACCTAGAGTCTTCTATTGTTAGTGCCTAGTTTCTCATCTCATGGTGAGGATGGCACACTTAAAGTTAATTAACTGGTATTAATGCACTGCTGTTAACTGTCATGTCTCATTCACAGTTCTTCAGGATTTCCAAAATGTTCCTTTTGTTTTCTAGAATCCCTTTCAAAATAGCACATTACTTTTATTTTCATGTCTCCTTTAGTTTCTCATACCAGTGGCAGTTTCTCAGACTTTCCTTATTTTGATGACCTTGATAGCTTGTGGAACTGGTCAAATATTTTTAGGCTGTCCATCAATTAAAACTGTTATGACGGTTGGTTTTCTCAGGTTTTCACTTGGGGTAATGGGCTGGGGGAAGGTGACTGGTAAAATGGCATTCATATTATATCACACTGGCACATACTACCAATATGACTCAGTTATCAGTATTAATGCTGACCACTAGCATGAGCCAAGCTTTGTTAGAATTACCCACTCTAAAGTTTCTTCTTTTCTCCTTTTCAGTGCTGTAGTCTTTAGGAGCAGTCATTCAGCACAGCTCACACTCGGTTAGTGGGAAGCTGGGTCCTTCTTTCTTTTTTATTTATTTATTATTATTATTATTATTAAAAATTTCCACCTCCTCCCCTC
>LOJH01039475.1:0-14832 GCA_001685095.1 Ellobius talpinus | reverse complement strand
CGGGGTATAAGCTAGCCGTGCGAGAGCTGGGCCAGATGAAAAGCAGGCCTGCTCGCCCCTTCACTACAATCCATGGTCTTGCATCCTGGTGACCTAGCAACAGCACTCTGCCATCCATGGTCCTGCATCCTGGTGACCTAGCAACAGCACCCTGCCATCCATGGTCTTGCATCCTGGTGACCTAGCAACAGTACCCTGCCATCCATGGTCCTGCATCCTGGTGACCTAGCAACAACATCCTGCCGTCCATGGTCCTGTATCTTGGTGACCAGCTTTTATTGGGTCTGATATAAGTGTATGGTCCCTGGTGGCTCAAAACTACCCCATTTTTCCTTTCTTTAGGTGACCACTAACTAGACAAGTTAGTGGGACTTGATAATCCACACATCTCTTCAAATCTGTGAACTTCCCGGTTTCCCTAATTGTGCTATTTGGCGTCTCACTAGATCAGCACGGTGTCCCCTAAACCTTGAGGCCCCACCTGTCAGTGTATAAATGCCCCAGGTCCTCTTCAGCTGTTTGTTACAATCGGTAGGGACTGTGTGGGTGTTGTTGGCAGGAGGTGGGGTGTAAGGGATAAAAACAGTGGTACAATGAATTTGCAGGGGCAGATCTTAATCTGTGATACACTGTGGCAACGGTGATGTGGTAGGAGCTGAATCAGCCTCAGTGTATACAGATGCTTATGTTTTAATCAAATGCATTTCTTCTTTAGCAGGTATGTGGTTGGATTATGTGGTGGTTCAATGAGGGTGGCTCCCATAGGCTCATATATTTGAATGCTTAGTCATCAGGGAGTGGCCCTATTTGAGGAGCATTAGAAGGATTAGGAGGAATGGCCTTCTCTGAGTAGGTGTGGTCTTGTTGGAGGGAGAGTATAGCTGGGGGTGGGCTTTGAGGTTCCAAAAGCCCACACTGGCCTCAGGATCTCTGTCTCTTTCAGCCTGTGGATGAGGATGTAGCTTTCAGCTATTTCTCCAGTACCATGGTGATCATGGACTACACCTCTGCAACTGTAAACAAGCGCCTAGTTAAATGGTTTTTAAAATTAGAGTTGCCTTGCTCATGGTATCTTTTCATAGCAATGGAAACATGACTAACATAAGTATTTTTAGGTGTAGGAGTCATATTGTTACCACTCCCTCTCAAATTCATGACCTCTTCTTTATTATTGTTATTCTCAAATCCTGCCCACAGGCGCACGCATGTGCGTGCATACCTACACTCACACCCACACCCACGTCATGGTACATGTATGGAGGTCAGAGGACAACAACTTGCAGGAACTGGTTTTCTCTTTTTGCCGTGTGGGTCCAAGGGACTGAATTCAGATGGTCAGGTTTGGCAGTAAGAGCCTTTACTGACTGAGCCACCTTAAAGATTTATTTTTATTTTAAGTGTATGTTTTGAATGCATGTATGCATGTATACCATGTGTGTGCCTGGAGGGCAGAAAAGGGTGTTGGATGCGGCTGTTGTGAGCCACCCAAGATGGGTACTGGGAACCAAAGCCAGATCCTCTGCAAGTGTAGCAAGTGCTGTTAATTCCTGAGTTATTTCCCCAGGTCCTCCCTGAGCCATCTTGCTGGTCCTAGTCTGTGCCTCTTGATTGGTGTGTTTAATTCATTCATCCATGCATCGTGCTGGACACAGGTGGTATGCACGTAGAAGAAGGGAGTATCTTGTTTGTGCTTCTCTGGAATTCAGCTTCTGCAGTGTGAGACGTGCTACATCTTGCCAGTCCACGACTAGGCTGGATCTAGGAAAGCAGCAGCCGTCTTGGCTGTGCTTGCCTGGAGTCAGGCTTCTAGCATGCAGAGAGTGAGAAGGAGCCAGGGTGGGATGGGGCAGAGTGGGGGTGGGGCAAATGGGGGTGGACTTATGGCTGCAGGCACTGCTACTCTTACAATGTTTTGTCAGACCTTCTTGAATAAATATCTTTTGAAACAATCGATTTATTGTGTACGTGTGTGTGCTTGTGTGTATGCATATGTCCTATCTGCATGCAGGAGTCTGTGGTGGCCAGAAGAGGTGTCAGATCCCCTTGGAACTTAGTTAAGGGTGCTGGGAACTGAATCCTAGTCTTCTGCAAGAGCAATACGTACTCTTAATCACTGAGCCATCTCTCCAGCCCTGAATAAATACTTGTTCACAACAGAATTTTGCTTGACTTGTTGTCAAGATGGTTTTCAACAGTTTGCTTATTCTGCAGGGGGTCTGTGCATTGATTTCTAAGATTGCTGCTTCAGAAAGGGAAACCACCTTCTAAAATATTGGCTTCATTTGGAAATTAAATATTTAGTTTTATTTTACTATACTGGGCTGCATAAGGTGTGTTAGTCCCAGTTATCTAAAGGAACAGAACTGATATAATGAATACATATATTTTAAAAGGGGATTTATTAGATTGGCTACATGATGTGGCCCAGGTAGCCCAATAATGGCTGTCTCGTGGTGGAGAGACTGAGACCCGGCAATTGATCGGTCCACAAGGCTGGATGTCTCCATATTCCCGGTCTGACACTGAAGCTGGAGGATTCCCAGAGAGCTGCTGGCCTTCAGTCTACTTTGGAGCTGAAGAGAATGCTTCTAATACTGGTGGAGGAATGCAGCAGCAACAGAGTAGATGGACTTGTCAGCAACAGTGAGGACAAGCAGGCAACAAGCGAAACTTCCATGTCTCTTAATCTGGGCTGTGCAGATTAATAATCTGATCAAGAAAATCCCCCACGGGAGAGCTCAGAGAGTTGAATTTTAGTTGATTCCAGATCCAGTGAAACTGACAACCATGATTAGTCCACACATAGGCCGTTTTCACAAAAGTATGTGAAGTGCTTTGAGCATACGACACGCTTGGCACTACCTCCCTCTCTCGCTTCTCTCCCCTCTCCTTAGTCCTGCTCTCTTCCCTAGACGTCTCCTTTCCACTTGGGTGTGAAGTGCACACACATGGTTTTATGTATCTATGTAAAATAAAGGATCCACAAATGAGGTAATATATGTGACACTCATCTTATTGCGACAGACTTAATTCAGTCAGTATGGAAATCAGTATAGAGGTTCTTCAAGCGACTGAAAGTACATGTATATGAGCCATCTACAGCCCTGCTGCGGATGCACTCTAAGGACCCCGAGTCAACGTCACAGGTTCACACACATCAGTGTTTCCTGCAGCTCTACCCACAACAGCTTTGTTACAGGACAACCTCGGTGTCAAGAGCAGAGGAGTGGGTAGAGAAGATGTGGCCTAGGCACACAATGGAAGCTTTTCCAGCCATAAAGAAAAATGAAGTTATGTTGTTTGTAGGAAAACAGACACAACTGGAGATGATCAAGTTAAATTCTATCTGTCTGTCTGTCCGTCCGTCTGTCCGTCCATCCATCCATCCATCCATCCATCCATCCATCTATCTATCTATCCATCATCCATCTGTCTAACCTTTGTTCTTTCTCTGTGAATATTTCAAGAACCTTTAAACTCACTAAACAACTCTGAAAGGCTTTAAATGCTGGTGTAATGCATGGATGGTCTAAACAAATCCAGTATCCAAATTCAGTGGCCATTTTTTTGGATCTGAAAAGAGATGAATGAAAGATTGAAATGTCAAAGGAGCTGCTCACTGTGTTGGAATCACGTACCAAAAACCAGACAAATAAAACCAGCAGCATCATTGGTCATCACTCTCAGAGAGGCTGGAGGCACAGTCTTGCTCTGAGATAGACCAGACTGTGCACCTGTCTCTATGTGGTACCCATGTGGCTCCCATCCTGGGTGGCACGGAAGTGGTGTGTGTTGGGGAGAACTCAGAACCACCCTTCTTTCTCCTCACCCTCTGTCTCTCCTCACTCGTTTCCAGCTTTCTTGCCTCCATTTCGTCCTATGATGCCTCATTCTTCTCTCCCTTCCTCTGGCTTCCCCAGGAACCCATATGCCACCCCAAGGAACCCAGAAACCCATCTCTCACTCCCTTTTGGAGTCTCCTATACCTTGGCCCTGGGGTATGGCCAGTTGCTAATGTAGTCTGTCATCTGTTCTCTGTCCTCTGTCTGTGGCTTCTGAGTCTGGAAGGTGGAGGGGTGAGTTAGAGGACAGTTGGATGCAGGCCAGTCTCCTTGGCAGTGGGGAGTTCCTCACCTGGAAAGACTGCTCTCGCCACACCATGAAAGGATGTTAGACTCCTGGGCCTGGCTCATATGTCCCACTGGTTAGGTTTGGTGGAGTCTATGACTAATTGATTATTTTCCAATCCACTTCGTAAATAAGGGGTGATGAGACACTACATGTTTTCTCTCAGGTAGATGCATTTTTTTATTTTTTTCTGTCCCTCTTTATTATTGCCAATTGGCACATAATAACTATACATATTTATTGGTACAAATTGAGATTTTGCTGTATGTATATAAAGTGTAACAATGAAAGGAAGACAATTATTATGTCCATCAACTCAAACACTTATTATTTATTTAATTTTGTTATTTAACTTATATGCTTGTGTGTATCTGTCTGCCATGTGTGTGGTACTCTCAGTGGTCAAATGCCCTGGAGATGGAGTTACAAGTGGTTGTGAGTTATCATGCCACTGCCGGCACCCGAACCCAGGTCTTCTGGAAGAACAGCAAGTGCTCTTAGCCACTGAAGCTATCTCTTCAGCTCTGATCACTTCTTTGGGAACCTTTAAAACCCATTTGTTTAGCTATTTTGAGATATACAGCGACCATGAACTCCACTATTCCCAAATGCCAGCCTGCTCCAGGACTCATCCTGTACCTCATGGGAGCTTTGTAGCTACAAACTGATCTTCCTAGTCTCACCTCCTTCGTTTCCCTTCTAGCCTCAGTAACCTATATTCTTTTTTTTTCTATAATTCAGTTCAATTCTATATTGTTTTTTTCCTAAATAGCCAATATTCATTCCCAACATAACATTTTTATTGATTATTTGGGAGCTTCACACAGTGTATCGTGATCACACGTGCTTCCCAGTCCTCCCAGGTCCACCCTCCCACCATTTGCCCTCCCCTCAAAAAGAAAAAAAATTGCCAAGTCCAATTTGTATTGCCTGTTGCCATATACTCATTGGGGGTACGGACAAATTCTCAGTGGCCAGCCCTTAAAGATGACTGAGTCTTTCACTCTCCTCTCACCAGAGCCATCCACTGTGAAGTGCTACACTTCAGCATCCCTATCATGATTTTCAAGGACTCTTTTCAGTGGCTTCCCATCTAGTCTCTTTCTTTCTGAGGGTGGGGAGAGATCGTCACAGATGTTCTCAAGGTCGCTCATTCTCAACTATGAGCCTGTAGCCATTGATACCACCGTAAAAGAAGCTTCTTTGCCCACAACAGCCAGCAGCAGCAAAGACTGTGGACTTCCACATGGTTTCCAATAGCGGCTCAGACCATGGACATTTACATGGCCTCTGGCTGCAGCATGGACCATGGACCTCAGCATGGTCTTCAGTGGCAACCCAAATCATGGATATCAACATGGTCTCCAGTGGCAGCCCTGGTCATGGACATTAGCATGGACTCCTGTGGTAGCCCTGGTCATGGATATCAACATGGCCTCCTGTGGCAGCCCTGGTCACGGATTTCAACATGGCCTCCAGGGGCAGCCCTGATCATGGACATCAACATGGCCTCCTGTGGCAGCCCTGGTCATGGACATCAACATGGTCTCCAGTGTCAGCCCTGATCGTGGACATCAGCATGGCCTCCTGTGGCAGCCCTGATCATGGGCATCAGCATGGCCTTGGGCCACTCTGTATTTCTATGAAACCAATGTGGTAAGCTTCCATGCATGAATGAGAACATGTAGTGCTTCTTTTATTTAATACAGTGCCCTTTATTTAGGTCGCCATAAATGTCAGAATTTTATTCTTTGTCATGACTGACTATCACTCCCTTGTATATACACACTACTTTTTCCTAACCCATCCATCCAGGAAGGGCCACTGTTGGGGACCTGAATACTGACTGAGCAATGCTGCAATGAGTTTGGATGACCTGGCATTTTGTCCCCTTGGAGGATGTACCTAGGGGCAAGACAGTTGGGTTACATGGCGGTTTTATTTCTAGTTTTCTGGAGCCTCCATGGAGTTTTCCACAGTAACTGCAATAATGTTTGAGTTTTCTATTCTCCTCATGGTGGGTAGCATTTGTTGTTTATTTATTATTTATATATTTTGTTATTTGTCATCAGCATTTGTTGTCGTTCCATCCCATGACAACTGGGGTGAGAAGACGTCTCATTGAGGTTTTGATTTGCATTTCCTTGGTTAGTCATCAGGATGGTGGTTTATTATAAAGATGTCATGGCTGTTTATACAGCCTTTTTATGAAATGTGTGCTCAGGTCATTTGTCTGGTTTTGGCTGGACTACTTTTTCAGCTGTTGAATATCTGAGTCCCTGTGTATTCTGGACCCCACTTCTTTCTCAGAAAGAACAAATTGCACATCTTTCCCATTGTGTAAGCTGTCTTCTCATTCTTTGTTTTCTTTGCTGAGCAGACACTTTTTAGTTTGAAATAATTTCATTAGTCAATTTTTTCTTTTACCTTTTGTCTTTGTTTTCTTCTTTTACTTTTATTTATTTATTTTCCTTTTTTCTACATCAGACTGGTATCGTTCCAATGTGATAACAAGGTTTGTGGGAGACACATGCCACTCAATGGTGACAGCATTCAAGCACTGTGCTTATGAACCCAAGAAAGGATTCCACTTGTCAATTTTTTGCTTTTGTTTCCCATGCTTTCAAAGTTTGTCATTCATTGCCTTGGGTAGGTTGTTTCCTGTGTTTCATTCTTGGGACCCACATGGCAGAAGGAGAGAACTGACAGTTGTCCTCCCACTACACACACACACACACACACACACACACACACACACACACACACGAGATAAACAGATGCAGGAAGAAGCTGCCTTTGCCAACATCCTGGAGCTGCCATTGGTAGCTTTGAGTTGAGTGGAAACAAGGCTCTGCTTTCATTGTTCATATGAATATCCAGTTTTCCTATCACTACTTATTGAAGATACCATCTTTCCTCCAACACATAATTTGGCAGTTGTATTGAAGACCAGTTGTCAGGGCAAGACACATGGATGACTTCTAAGTTTTCAAATATGTTCTATTGATTTAAGTGCTGATGTTCATGCTAGTGGTGTTTCGGTTTTTATAGCTTTGCCCTATGTTTAAAAATCAAATGCTCTGCTTCTTCCAGACTTTGTTTCAACCCAGGACTGATTTGGCTATTTGGAGTCTGTTATGCCTTTGTATGAATGTTAGTATTATCATCTCTAGCTCTGAGAAGAGTTATTGGTATTTTGATGGGCATTGCATTTTGCATTGAATCTGGACTTGTTTTGAATAATGGCATTTTACCAAGATCAGTCCCTCCAATTCAGGATCACATATTCCGTGTGATTTCTTTTAGTTTCTTTCGTTGGTATTTTATAATTCTATTATAGGGTCTGGATTAGTTACTTTCTTCACTACTGTGACCAAATACTTGACAAAAGCAACGTAGAAAGTAAAGGTTTATCTTTTGGGCTCACTGTTCGAAGGTACAGTCTATTATAATGAGGCAGTCGTGTTGGCAGGAGCTTAAAATGTCTCAGAAGAAAATTGATCATAGGACTGTATGTAAGACATGAAGCTTCTAGAAGGAAATATGGGGGACTCCTTCAAGCATCAACGGGGTGGTCAGAAAGCCAATGAGATAGAGACACAGAGAGAGACAGAGACACACAGAGAGAGACACACACACAGAGATTCTGATCTTCAGTTTATTCTCTCCTGTTTTCATTGTAAGACTCCAGCCCCTGAAATGGTGCCACCCATGTAAGGGTTGACTTTCCCAACTTAATTAACCCAATATATAAACACCCTCACTGACATGCCCAGAGGTGGTTCTAGAACCTGTAAAGTTGACAGCCGGTATCAACCACCACAGAGTTCTTTCTTTACACACTTCCTAAACTTTATCCTAAGTATCTTATCGGGTTTTTTTTGTGAGTGTGTGAATTAATTTCTTAAATTTTCTCCAGTGTATGTTTATTATTGGTGTGTAAAGATGCTAATTCTGTAACACCATTTTATGGAGAAGGAAATCATAACCTTGGAAGGAACATTGACTCACAGACCATAAATTGCTCTATCATGTTGCAAGCGGCTCAGGTACACTTTGCCCATAACCTAAGCTGCTTATGAGGAGAACGAACACAGGTTATGAAAATGAGCTCGGGAGAAGGGTGTGAGCACAGTCCTGTAGATTCTCCATAAACTGGGTTCTTTCGTGAACTGGTAATTCTGTAGTAAACTTGGTTCAGTTCCTCAAGCAAGCTACTCTGTTCCAAAGCTGATGAGACTTTGGGGGCCATCTTGCCTTTCTAATTCCCGGTCTGGTTTCTTCTCAGTTCTCAGAAGGGCTATCTTTGCTGGAATTCTGTGTGACTGTGGAGTCAGTCCTGTTACTTCCTGTGTTCACTCCATTTTGATTCTATGACAACAGTGTAACTTGCATTGACCTGTCCATGTCTGTCTGCTTGTAGCTGTTTTCAATAGATTCCTAAAAAGCTAGGGAAGGCAGGGAATTGATTTGTCTTCTTCAGCTTTCTTCTCTTAGTACCTTGTTGAGTAAGTGAGTAAGTTTAAAACCTGGTGGTGAGGGCGTGTGGGAAAAGAAATGAAGGCCAATGGTTAGAGAAAGGGCAAGGAGTGAGGGGAATACCACCTTGAAAATGCAAACTTTTATTTATGTGCATGTGTGTGTATGGGTGGGTGTATGGCATCTGTGTGCAGATGCCCAAAGAGGTTAGAAGAGGCTGTCAAATCTCTTGTGGCTGGAGGTGGCTCTGAGCTAATCTGACATGGGTCTGGGTCTGATCTGGGTCTTCTGAAAGAACAGCAAGCGCTTATAAAAGCTGAGCCATCAGTCCAGTCTTGTTCACAGGTTTTGTAGAACTGATTATACGGAAAGTGTCCTGCGATAGTTAGCTGATGTGCTCCTAGACACATGCTCACCAGAAAGGGCCTCGTGGGTGGGTTTGCCCGCGTCACTGACAGCACTGTGAAAATTTCCTGAGCCAGACTTCCAGTCTTCTGTGCATTGTGCAAAGACCATCGTATATTTCTCTCTTAATCTTTTGTTTGTTTGTTTTGTTTTTGATACTACTTTGCTCTATTTGAAGGGTCGGCGCAAAGTACAAAACCTAGGTGAGCACTTTGGCACAGCTTATAGAAATGATACAGATATTTCCCAAATCTCTTGATCTTTACAGCCAGTTGGTATTGCAGCTTCCGTTTTTCTCCCAGGTGAAGAACCAGAGATTCAAATGGTGTGTAAATTTCTAAGCTCGCTTGACTGGTAGATGTCAAAGTGCACTCTGAGGCTGGACTTCACCCAGATCACTATGCCGTGTGGCCTTGTGTGTCCCTCTAGGCTGAGGGTCTCTGGTGTGAGCTTGTGGCTACAGAGCTGGCCATTGCTCCTGTGGCCCCTGTGACCCGTATGTATATATATGTATGCCAAATCTCTCCCCCATGAGCTCTTTCTTTTAAAATAAAGATTTACTTAATTTTTTTTTTTTTTAGTTTTTTGAGACAGGGTTTCTCAAAAACAGCCTTGGTTGTTCTGGAACTCACTCTGTAGACCAGACTGGCTTCGGCCTCCAACTCACAGATCTGACTACCTCTGCCTCCTGAATGCTGGAATTAAAGGTGTGAACCAAGCCACCTGGCTTAAAAATATTTTTTATGTGGGCAAGTGTTAATGTATCACATGTATGCAATGTGCTTAGAGGCCAGAGGATAGCCCTGGATTCACCAGAACTGGAGTTACAGATGGTTGTGAGCCACCATGAGGGTGCTGGGAACTGAACTGGGGTCCTCTGAAAGAGCAGCCAGTGCTTTTAACCTCTGATCATTTCCCCATGTTTCTATTCTCTCCTTTAATTCTTAGAATAACTTAGGAAGTGAGTGATGATGTTTTTCTCATTTGGAAGACATGAACAGAGGACCATTTATCTCCAAGAGGAGCAAGGACCATGGGCGAAGCTTATGTTTCAGGACATGACTGACTGGGTTCTCTGTGAAGTGACTGGGGGGTGTGAACATTGAGGGCAGTGATTTTGATGATTTTTTTAGCTTGTTCTAATGTTGCAACTATAAGGTAACCAGAGAGAGTTCCCAGAAGAAACAGAACAGGTGGGGCAAGGGTGATCATTCTTGACTGACTTCTCTGCTGAACTCTTGTCTTGCTCCAGCCTGTCTTCCTTGATTACTCTGCACACTTTACTACAATGGGACTCTTTGGGGAACTCACATCCATGCTAGAGGCTGAGAAAAACCCTGGGAGGAACCCACTTCCCATAGTTGCTTCAGGTTTACATACTGGTATGACTTTATGGGACTCAGCTAGGCTCTCCTCTGTGGAACTCGGTATAAAAATGGCTGACTTCCTCTTCTTTCTCAGAAATGATGGAACCAGCATGTCTGAGTCACTCTCAGGGATTCTCAGCTCAAATCCCAGCACTTGGGAGGCAGAGGCAAGCAAATCTCTGTGAGTTCCAGGCCAGCTTGGTCTACAGAGTGAGTTCCAGGATAGCTAGGACTGTTACAGAGAGAAATCCTGTCTTTAAAAACCAAACCAGACCAAAGAAAAACAACAACAAAAAAAGAGTGAAAGCTGAGCTGATCGCTGGGACGGGCTTCTCCTGGGCTGATCACTGGGATTGGCTTCTCCTGGGCTGATCACTGGGATTGGCTTCCCCTGGGCCCTTGGGCTTCTTAGCTAGTTAGCCTGAGGGTCTACTTTAGGAAAGTGGCTTCTCATAATGTGACTGATGACAGAGATGTTACCCCTAGGATCTTAGTAAGGGGAGTCAGTGTTTCCGACCCTTTGGGTAGAGAGGCTCGGTACTACCTGAGCTATGTTGGGATGCGCGGAAAACTTCTAATGACCGAAGGTCAAGAGGAGAGACATCTTTGGGCCTCAGTTTCCTTGCCTGTCAAAGGAAATGTGATACCCATTTGTACTATTCAGGACATCAAGGGCATTAAACCCAGGGCTGTGAGGGGTGGTCATACAGAGCTGCCTATCTGAATCCAGGGCTTGTTGTTGCCATCAGTGTTGGTCCCGATGAGAGAGCTTGATGGAGATTATCTGTGTAACCCCAAAGGTTCCTCCCACATTCCCGATAGACGGCCTTGGAATACATGGCAGAGTGACATGAGCAAATGACCAGCAGCCGTTTTATTAGGGCAATTCTTGGGATTTCACACAGGGAGCTTGGATGGAGAAGAAGGTTAATAAGTAACTTAGGTGATGTAAGGGGCAAAGTCCGGATTCAGCCCACATCTTTTTGGTTGCTTTTGTCTCTCTAGCCTGGGTATCTGAGCCTCTTAAGGAGACTTTGCTTTGGTTAGTGCATTTTTTCCCGTGCCCATCTTCATTCTAACACTGGATGGGGCTTCCCAGGGCTGTCAAACAAATTCACAGGAACTTCAAGTCCTCCATGTGCAGCTGGAGCAGCTAACGCTTGAGACTCCTCATCCCTGTTCGTTCTCCTGTATCCACCACCCCATCCTGCCCATGCTAGCTGATTTTGTTGCACTAGTGGGTGTGTAGATGGAAACAACAGTATTCTGTGAGACAGGGGACTGCTCTCCTTCAGGGAACCCCCACCCCCCTCATCAAATAGCCTGAGGGAGGATGGGCCAGAGAGAATAAGAACTGGCCAGAGTCTCTGCTTAGAAACCCGACTCAGGTTGTGTCATCTCATGATTCTGATGTTTCTATTTAAAATTCAGTCTTGTACCCCCATTTGGTTGATGAATCGACCCTGATTTTTGTCTATTTTGCATGTTTATCATATTTATTTATGTTCTGTCTTCCTTTCTAGAGAACCCTTCAGGAGAGTAAAGGCCACAGGCACTCCCAAATGCGTAGAGCCAACTTGACATATGGAGGGTGTTTCAGGAGTGTCTAGGGAAGTGTGTGCGTGTATGTGTGTGTGTGTGCATTGTGTTGGTAGGACAATAGAAAGATGAGGAGAGCCACAGTATCACACAAGGGGGTGGGAGGGTGTCTCGGTGTACCTGACCTGGGCTCTAGTCAATGCTGGCTGCCCAGATCGATCACAGGAACCTGCCCTGGATGTCAGAGAAGGCAGTAATCCCTGTTGTGGGCCCTGTTCTATGTATAGCCTACTGTGGGCAGGTTTCCCTTCATGGCCCACCCATCATCCCATGCAGCTGCACAGTGGGTTTAGCTTTATCTTGGCTGGAAGACTCCGAAACTTAACCAGGTGAAGTCATTTGCCAGAGAGACTTGAGCCTCTTTTCTGAGTGGTGTGGCCCTCCTGTGATCTGTCTGGCTTTGCCCAGTGACCTGCCACGGGCAAGCCTCTTACATTTTTCTTCTGTAGTTGGGGTCCTCATCTCTAAATGGGGATTTTGCCAGAACCGGGAGTGGATTGTTTTACCAAGCTGCTTTTCTGGAATGCTATTCCCAGGCCATGGAAGTGAGTGCACTATGGGGGACACTGGAAGGTGCCGGGAACACAGTGTCCCCTCGTACATTGTGGGAAAGGCAGGTGCTTCCAATTCCTGCAGGTCTCAGAGGGAACACCACCTACACAGGGGCCAAGGGTTAAGTATCCTGATAGCTATGGTTGGGCAGGGCACCATCCAACAACCCTACGCTGGGGCCTGGATAACAAAGAGTCCCCTCCCTAGAAGGCAACTGGGCTTGTAGGGCATACAGCCACCTGTTATATAAGGGCTCTCCCCCACCTGCTCCAACACACTGCCAGGATCCACCTTTCTCGGGACAGTGTCTCTGACTGGACCCAGAAGGTGAGGTGACTCTGAGGCTGGAGCCTGATGCTGGGAGAAGCTGAATCCTGGGGCGGGCGTGGCATTGAGGGAACTCAGGCTTGCTCTGGCTAGTGTTCAGGATGTTCTCAAGGTTCTTTACTGCCAGTGCTGCCCACTGCTGCCCTGTTCTCAGGGTGGGCAGGCTGGAGTAGAGGTTGGGGCTGAAGGTGTGTTTGCTTGGCATTCTGTTGTCTGTGTGGCACAGTGTCTCTGAGCTCTGGCTTCCCTGGCAGATGTGAGCAATGTGGCAGCATGCTGTCAGCATGCTGGAAGATTTAATAATAGATTGTTGCAAAGCAGGGAAGGGACTGGAGATGCAGCTCAGTTGGTAGAGTGCTTGTCTAAGAAACAGGAAGTTCTGGGTTCGATCCCTAGTGCCTCATTACGTAGGTATGGTGGCACATGTCTGTCATCCCAGCAATCAGGAGGCAGAGGCAGGAGGATTAGAAGATAAAGATCATCCTTGATTATGTAGCCAGTTTGAGGCTAGCCTGGGCTACATGAGACCTTGTTCTTCTGGCAAAAAGAAGTGATTTACAGGCCTCATGCCCACCACAGGACTGTCTCTGCCTCTCTGCTGTCTGCTAGCCAGGTCCTGACTTCTCTGGGTTTGAAATAAGACTCGCCATCAGGCTGGCAGGAGCTGAGGTGATCTGTGCAGTGAATGTCCTTCTGTGATTGCTTCTCCCCCAACTTTTGTCTCCCTTCCCCTTCCTCCTGCACAGTAACAATGCTCTAGAGGTCTTTCCCCAGCAGCTGGAGTTCCAGGCCTGGAGGGCTGTCTTGGTATACGGAGGAATATGTAGCTGAGTGCAGAGCCATGTGTCACATATTCTACATAAGACATACTCGATTTGCCCTCTGGGTTTCTAAACTGTGTGGTCACTAGGAATGCATACAGGTTTTTGTCCCTTGGCTGGGCTAGCTTCCCTTATTTTTTCACTAGTCCCTAGTCAGTCAACCAGAAGGCCATGCTGCTGTGCATGCTGAGTGGTGGGATGTGTGTTTGATCTGCGGTACGGGACGGAGCAGGAAGAGGGGTATCCTGAGACAAGGTCAGCTTTGCTTCAGTCTGTGACAGCTGTCATGGGGCAGTCAAGCTTCAGAGCGGGCCCACCGGTGAGCCTGGCTGCTTCTGCTTCTGCCAGAGGTTGCATGTCTGTGGGGTGGAGACACCAGCCTGTCTTCAGGCAATACTATTCACTGGGGCTCCACGGGATATAAGTGTTCTGTCTGCCATGGTTAGTGGCAGCTGCTCGGCACATGTGACCATTGACCATCTGAACAGTGAGCGGTTCCCGTTCCGAGGGACAGGTGTGTCGTTACCTACCTTGAGTGAGTTAACCTAAGGAGCCACATTGGCTATGACTGACATTTATAGGGTAATAAGATTATGATCAAGGAGAGTTCCGTGCAAATGTTTGCTTCCCATGCTGCATTGCTACTCAGACAAAGAGAAATTCCTTGAGCTGTGATTTAGGATCCTAAAAATTGTGACAAAAACCGAGCAAGCCCCAAAGATCTAATTCACATGATTGGCAGGTAAGGAAGGCCAGGTACTGAGAAATTGGTGCCACATTAATCTAACTCAGGAGCTTCGATGTGTTCAGGCCCTGGCTTCTGAGGTATTTCACATGAGTTGGATGGCAGAACAGAGTGGGAATCTTGGGTCTGTATTGTATCCAAGTTCTGACACCCCCAGGAGTAAGAGCTTGGTTCTGAGAGCATCATTTCTCTCTTCTAGGGCTCAGTCTTATCCAGGTGCTAAGAAATCACTCAGATTAGTGCATGCACAGGGCTTGGAGCAGAGCAAGGGCTCACGGGTATCTGCACAGGTGGTGGCAGCTGTAGTGATGGGGCGAGCAGGCCTGCTTTTCATCCTACCCAGCTCCCGCATGGTTAGCTTAGCCCTGGAAATAACAACACACAAATTATATTCATTTAAACACTGCCT